>BLBF01000025.1:32785837-32799639 GCA_015471245.1 Laticauda colubrina | reverse complement strand
GAGAGAGAGAGAGAGAGAGAGAGAGAGAGAGAGAGAGAGAGAGAGAGAGATCTGATCTAAGCTCTCTGTCTCCCTCCTTCCCTCTCTCTCTCTCTCTCACACACACATACACAAACGCACAGAGGCAGGGGTGGGATTCAAATTTCTTTGCAATTTTGTGGGCATAGCCTAACTTGTGGGTGTGGCTTGGTGGTCAAGTGAGTGGCTGGGAATGGCTTGTGTGTAATAATATAAATATTATAAATATTTATATAAATATTATTTCTTTTATTTAAAAGATCAACTTTTACGCAAAATCAGGCAAAGCAGGCAGGTAGATTGAGTTGCTCACAGAATCAGAGATTCATTCAGAGATCTGTGAGATCGGCTAGCTGAGTCTGCCACATAAAATTTGCTTACAAGCAAACTCACAAAATTAACTCACAACACACCATATATGTAAATATTGAACTTTTTTTGAAAAAAGAGCAACTTTTACCCAAAATCAGGCAAAGCAGGCAGGCAGGTTGAGTTGCTCACAGAATCACAGATTCACTTAGAGATCTGTGTTTCTGCCATTGGATAGCTGAGTCTGCACTACTTCAGTCCTAAGGAAGCTTTTAAGCAGAGCCGAAGATCTAAAGATAAGCTAGAAAGCAAGAAATCCAATGTTTTTCTGCTTTCTATCTAATCAAAATCTTCTGGTTCAGCAGAACAGCTGATGGTTGGAAAAAAGGAAAAATAGCAACTTAGCAGGCAAGTTTGCCAGGTAAGGAATGAGTGGGCGAGGAGGGAGGGCCATGTGGGCAGTGCAGCCTTGTGTTGCTGAGCAGCCTGGATTAATTGCTTTGGGGGATACTCTTGGGGTGACATTTCTCTGTGGACCACCAACATTTTTTTGTGGACCACCAGTGGGACACAGCCCACTGGTTGGTGACCGCTGCCCTAGGCAATTCTGGCATAGGAACAAAATCCATGCCAGTGTTGATTTGGAAAGGAGTTAAACTTGTGCTCCTGTGTACTGCATTATTGTAAGCAACTTCTGCAACAGTAACAGTTCTGCCCAGTTCTCCTGTTGATAATTTACATAACATCTAATGTATTGTTCTACCATATCATTCAGTCTCTTTGCAGCACCATTACATGCTGGATGGGATGCTGAGCAAAGCCCTTGGGATGATCCAATGGACTTCAAAACCTCCTTCCAGAACATGGCAGTAAACTGTACACCTCAATCTGAGATTACTCTACAAGGCACTCCATGGAGCCAACAAATATGCTTGTTTTCTGTGAAAATTCACCTTATACACCTGAGAATATACAGGGCAAGACTGCCTCCATGTTTGTTCTTAATGTGACCTGCTAGAGATCGGAACATTTATATAACTTGTTTATTCTGCTAAAGTTCTGTGGAATTGCAAAATATTATGTCTTTGACTTTGTTTGAGATTCATAAAAGGTTGCTTTGACATTATAGAGTTATTAATGATCTCTTGTGTAATCTTTTAAGTAAAAAAACAGGAAATCTGATGATAATGGTGAAGAGGAGAAAGTTGGGGGATTGGGAGGATGCATCCGAGGAGTTATGAAAAATACCCAGAACTTTTTTTATGAGATTCTCTGTAACTCCTATGTGTGAAAAATAGGAAGTGTTATGTCATCTTCTAAATATGATAATCCTATGTAAGGTTGTAGTAACTGGAAGGGGGTGTCTCCTTTCTCCTAAACTGTTGTTTGGAGAGTTAGGGGCCGGTATTGCGATATCTCTTATATTAAAGGCCTTCTACAGATTCTGATTATCACAGTCTGTTGTTTTATTTTTGTCGTATTTTCACAGCTTCACAAACAGTTTCACAAGTTTCTTAGCTGAAGGTAGTCTGTTACATGCTGTAAAGTGGGCTTGCTTAGAGAAAAAATCGATTATAGTCCAAATCACAGTACTTCCTCTGCTCTCCAGTAACTCTATGATAAAGTCCATCATGATTTCTTTCCATGGCTTCATTGGTTCAGCTACTTGTTGAAGGAGGCCAGGAGGTTTTCCAGTTCTGTTTCATTGTGGTACAAATTAAGCAGCTTTTAACATAGTCCTCAACATCAGTTTTAATTTTTGGCCACCAGAACTGTCTCCTGACTAAATGCAGGGTTTTTAAGAAACCAAAGTGTCCCCCCAACTGTGAGTCATGGCTACATTTCAATACCATTAGGGTATTGGGGATATAAATATTGGTTCCTTTCCAAGCAAATCCTTCGTTCATTGTCAAATTTGATTGATGTTCAACAAACCATGGATCAGTTAAAAGTGCTGTTTTAAAATCAGTTGTCAATTTGTTTTCTAGGCATCTGGGGCTGCGTTTGGCTTGGCCTCAGTTGGTTACTTGGCCTGCGGGTTGGGCTTCTGATATCATAATTTGCACTACTTCCTCCTGGTGATTGTCAAATTGGGGGTTTCTCGACAAGGTGTCCACCAATATGTTTTTTCCCACTGGGATATATTTCATGTTAAAGTTGAATCTCTTGAAGTATTGAGCCCAGCAGACTTGTTTAGGTGATAGCCTCCTAGGTATCTTTAGAGCCTTGAGGTTCTTATGATCAGTCCACAACTCAAAAGGATCCTTCAGTCCTTCCAGTAAAGTCCATCGCATGGCAAATGCCTCTTTTTCCCAAACCGCCCACATACACTCTGTGTCTGTCAATGTTTTAGACACATAAGCTCAAGGCATCAACTGGTCTTGAGAGTTCTGGAGAAGAATCACCATGACAGCCACATCACTGGCATCAGTTTGGACTATAAAAAGTTTGGTCAGGTCCAGATGCTGAAGGATAGGCTGAGTGGCAAATATGTGTTTTAATGTCTCAAAAAATTTCTGAAAGTTCATTGTCCAAGTAAGGGGTTGATTGGGTTTTGGTTTGGTCCAGGAAGGCCCACTTTTCAGTAACTCTTTTAAAGGGAGGGCAATCTCGGCTAACAAAGGAATAAATTGTCTATAGAAATTTGCAAAGCCCAAGAGGGTTTGAAGTTGTTTACAGGTTTTGGGGGGGTTGCCAGTCTAGCACCGCCTTCACCTTTCCAGAATCCATCTCAATTCCCTGGTTAGACACTCGGTAGCCCAGATAATCCAATGATTCTTTATGGAATTCACATTTTGAAAGCTTTACTTGGCAGCTAAATTTTTTTTCAGTACTTGTCTGACCAATTTGACATGTTCTTCTATGGTTTCGCTGAATATAAAAATGTCACTCAGGTAGACAAGGACCCCTTTGTATAGATGTGGATGTAATACTTCATTGATGATTTTATGCAGAGTTTATACCACGGGGGGCCATTTGGAGTCCGAAAGGCATGACTCAGAATTGGAAACTACACAGAGTTAAAGGCAGTTTTCCATTCGTCTCTCTCCTTTATGCAGACTTAGTAGTAGGCTTCTCTCAGATCTAGTTTGGTAAGGACCTTGCCTTTTGGTAGGTGATTTAATAAGTCCTTCAACCTAGATTTGGAAGGTTCAATTGAAACCTCTGTCCAAATTGTTATCGATGTATTTTCTCAACTAAAGGCCCTGTCACACTGCCCAACGGATGCAAAACGTATGTAAAAAGGACACAACGGACGAGCAAAATGTTCCATCCATTGTTATCCGCTCTCAAAAGGGGCAAAAATTTGCATAACCAGAGCGGATAACATGGAAAGGAACGGACGCGGGGAGGACGCAGAGTGGATGGAAAGCGGATGCTGAATGGAAGCCCAGCGGATGGAAGCGGATGGGAGAGGATGGCATATCCGCTAGGCTTCCGGGGGACCTCAGCAAAGTGGACACGGAACGGATACAGCGGATGCAGAGCAGATGCATAACGGATGAAGCGGATGCAGAGCGGAAGTTTAGCGGATGCACAGCGGAAGCCGAACAGATGCCGAGCATTAATTGTGCATGCGGGGAGGATGCATTGCGTAAGCCATGCGGATATAAAGGGAAGCAGCTCGCACGTGGCCAGCATTCGGAGGAAAGACCTGCTGCCGGATACATCGAGTCCTTGCCTGCCCTGCCTGCATGCCTGCCTGCAAGCCTTGCTGCCAGCCTTCCTGCCAGCCTGCCTCCAAGCCTCCTGGCCAGCCACCCTGCCAACCTTGCTCTCTGCCTGCCTGCCAGCCTTGCTGCCAGCCTGGCTTCCTGCCAGGCTTCCTGCCAGCCTTGGTGCCTGCCTTCCTGCCAGGCTTCCTGCCAGGCTTCCTGCCAGGCTTCCTGCCAGCCTTGGTGTCTGCCAGCCACCCTGCCAGCCAGCAACCCCACAACCATGGGGAAGAAGCGAAATCCTCAGCAACCTGCCACCATCCCTGGCAAGAGGGACAGGGCCACACTCCCACCCCCTATCCCTGACTCGGCTTCTGCTGGGGCTTCTGCTGCTCGGGCTCACTCTTCTGGTGCTGGAGCTTCTGCTGAAGCTGCTCCTGGCGGTGGTGCTTCTGCTGGTGCTTACTCTGCTGAAGCTGCTCCTGGCGGTGGTGCTTCTGCTGGTGCTTACTCTGCTGAAGCTGCTCCTGGTCCTGCTGGTCCTGCTTGTCCTGCTCGTGCTCCTGGTCCTGCTCATGCTCCTGGTCTTGCTGGCGCTGCTGGTGCTTACTCTGCTGCTGCTGATCCTGGTCCTGCTGCTGCTGCTGCTGCTGCTGCTGCTGCTGCTGATCCTGCTGGTGCTGGTGCTGCTGCTGCTGCTGCTGCTGATGATGATGATGATTATGATCCTGCTGCTGCTGCTGATGATCCTGCTGGTGCTGGTGCTGCTGGTGGTGTGGAGGAACAGCCCCAACTACCTGGAAGCCCCTCTGATGAGGGCCCATCTGGTCCTGCCAAAGGGAGGAAGAGGCATATGAGGGGACGGGAGAGGAGGCAATATTATATTGAGGAGGAACACGAGGATGAGGTGCTGGAGTGGCTGAGAGAGAATGACTATCTGTGGTGGAAGGGACACCATTTCTACAGGGACACCAAGCAGAAGCAGGCTGCTTGGAGAGAGAGGGCGGAGAGTATGGGTTACACTTCGGAGGTGCTCCTCGGCTGGTGGAAGCACATGCACACTTGGTACGGGAAGATGCACCTGAAGAAATCTGGCCAGGCCACGGTTAAGCTGACGGACAGAGAGACCTACGTCATGGCCAGGTGCAGCTTCCTGTAGGGTGAGATCCGCCACCGAGGAGCACCAGGAGCCCCTCTCACTACCCTCTCTCTCCGGCAGCCTGCTGAGAGCCAGTCCTCTTCCGGCCGACAGTCAGTCCCTGTCTCCAGGCAGGTTTCTGTGGAGCGTGCCATGGCCGAGAACCCACGGACAGGTGTTGTAACCGTGGTGGAGCGCGTGGAGGACTCCCAGGTGCAGTGGGAGAAAGGAGATGTCGTGTCCACCATAGCCGTAGCCGCATCCACCCCCCCAGCTCCACCTCCACGGAAAGGCAGAGAGCCAGACAGCAGTAGGGGCAGAACCACACTGTCCTGCTGGAGATCAGCATAGATCTCTTCTCTCAGCTGGTACACACCGAATCCTCATCCTCCAACCGCAAGCCCTTCCTCACCTATGTCAACCAGACCCTCAGGAACATGGAGGAATCCCAGTACCAGGTGGTGAAGGACCGGATCACTGAGATGCTTCACAACCCTCCAGATCCAGAGGAACCTGCTCCCACCCAGTCCACGCCTGCTCCTCCACCCCAGGTGATGTCCCTCCCATTCAAGGCTTCCCACAGCCCCTCACCTACCAGGGCTACAGCTACCAGGAGGTCCAGCAGCACAGGCAGCAGCCCTTCCCAGTCGAGGCACAGAGTCATCGGGCGACACCGTTGCCACCGGTTCCACTGATGCCACCGATGCCACCCACACCAATGATGCCACCGCCGACAGTGGTGCCACCCATGCCACCGATGCCACCCATGCCAGTCCTCACCCAGCTGCAGCCAAGCCCGGCCTCAGTACATCTGTCATCAGTACTGAGGCTGACACCCCATGGCATGGAAGAAGGACCGCTCAGCATCACGGGTCTGAGCCAGCTGTCCGAGAGCTTTCTCAACACACCGTCACCTGTTGTCCTCTCGGGGCCAGGCACCCCAGTGAGGCTTCAGACCAGCACTGCAGCAGCAACCACCTCCACAGCACCCGGACCCTTCACCCCTGAGACTGGGCACACCTCCCAGTGACCGTGAAGACTGCCAGAGACTGGGTGTGGACTTTATTTGGACACTTGACTTGGGTCATTTTTCTTTTACAGCTTGTTGTTCAATAAAGTTTATCTTTGATTCACACACTTGCTTCATTTCTTTTTTTTAAATAAAGTCTTGGTGGAAACTTTTAGAATTGGTTTAAGCCTTTGCATGCTTGTGGGATGGGTTAAGATAGCAGTGGGATGGGCAGGGATACCTTTGGAATGGGTAATAGCTGTGGGATAGATAAATCTCCAGTGCAAGCATAGTGGGACTGTATGGTCCACCCTCCCAGGTGCCACACCTATGGCCCTTTATTATCAATAATAATGTAATAATCATCCACACATTTCAACACAAACACAACTCTTTATTAAATGCCCTGTTCATTGTAGGCCCACCCAACACACATGGCCCAATCTCATCCGTGTGATGAGACAGGCTGAAAGAAGCACCCATTAATCATCTGTCATCCTGTCTTGCTACTCCCCTGCACCAGCTGGGGAGTTGCACCAGTGTCTCAGGAGGTTGCGCTGCTTCTTCCCTTCATGTGAGGCTCTGTTGGGGCCTTGCACATCCTCAGTGTCTATCAGGTTTCCCCCTTGCCTCCATTCCCCAGGCTCCATGTCCCCATTGCCTTGCTGGAGGCCCACGAGCCTGTTCTGCAACACTGGGTAGCGGGTGCACATGAGATTGTGCAGGATGCAGCAAGTTTCCACGATCCTCCTCACGGTCTCTGCGTGATGCTGCATGGTGGTGAGAAGTACCTGGAACCTGTTGGCCAGGATACCAAAGGCGTTCTCCATCACCCGCCTTGCCCTGGACAGCCTGTAGTTGAAGATCCTCTCTTCACGGGTGAGGAGTCTGGAGGTGTAGGGCTTCATGAGGTAGGTTCTGAGGGAGAAGGCGTCATCCCCCACGATGAAGTAGGGCACATCTTGCATGTCGTTGGGCAGTGGGTCTGGATCTGGGAAGCCCATGATGAGGTTGCCTTCCAGCCCCTCCTTGTGGTCACTGGCGTTGTATACCTGGGCATCTGAAGATGAGCCATTGCCTGAAGCATCGATGTACATGAACTTGTAGTCAGCATCGACCATGGCAAAGAGGACGATGCTGAAGAAGCCCTTGTAGTTGAAATAAGTGGACCCCGACTTGGGTGGTGCTTTGCAGGCCACGTGCTTGCCATCTATGGCTCCAACGGTATGTGGGAATTTCCACCTCTGATACCACTGCTCTGCAACTTTCTTCCATCCTTCTTCAGTGGAGGGGCACTGGAGGAGCTCTTCCAGGTATTCTTCGATGATGGCCTGTACCACTTCTCTGACCACAATGCTGATGATGTTGTGTGGCACCCTCCAGCCGTACTGCATGCTCCTGTAAGTGGTCCCTGAGGCCAGGTGGCGCAGAGTCAGTGCCACCTTGAGCCCAGGGTCCAGGCTGGGCTGGATTTTGGTGCTCTGCTTGGTCAACCTGGGTGTCAGCTGCTGCACAACTTCGTCAAACATGGCTGGAGGCATCCTCATGAAGTTCTGGAATGCACGAGTGTCTTCGTTCCTGAGCTCCACTATCAGCTTGTTGTACAGTCTGTACTCTGCTCTTCTGGCAATCCATCTTCGGACCCAGACGCTTCTTGGCCGCCTCCTTTTCTTCCCGTAGTAGAGTTCACAGAGCCTGTAGATGGCTTCGCACTGTTGCAGAAGGATGGTGGCTGCCAAAAGGACTGTGTTACGATACATGGTTGACATGACTGGATGCTGTGGAAGAGCAAGAGTCAGATGAAGACTGCAGAGGTCTGCACAGCTGGGCTGCTGGTCTGAAAGTGAGGTGCAGGTGAGTTGCTCCCCCTTTTTATAGGCAGTATAGGTGTCCCTCTAGGCATCCTCTAGCCATCCTCTAGGCATCCTCTAGACATCCTTAATATCCGAGATAGGTCCCCTCTGCGAACGTTTTTTCCGTTTTAAATGCTTTGTTTCTGTGCTGCATCCACTAGGCATCCGTTCTGCATCCGTTCTGCATCCGTTCCGCTTCCTCCCTGCCTCTGAGCGGATGTGAGTTGCACGGATGCTCAGCGGATGCCTAGCGGATATAGCGGATGCAGAACGGATGCAGAATGGATGCAGAACAGATGCCTTGCGGATGTGTAGCGGATGCAGAACGGACGAATTGGATACATTTTCCACTCAAAAGTTTTGAGCAGCTCAAAACTTTCTGAGCGGATGAAACGTCCATAAACGGATGCTGTACGGATAGAGAGGAAGCAAAACGGAGGCAGTGAGTACAGAACGGATACATCGCGTTAACCAACAGATGGCAAGCTTTTTTGTCCATTTTACATCCTCTTTGCATCCGTTGGTGCAGTGTGACAGGGGCTTTAGTCATTTCAGTTGGTGTCATGGAATACATCTTTTGACAGTTTTGCCCCAGGTTCTAACTCTGTGGCACAATCAGTGGCTCGATTGGAGCAGGAGGAAACATTACATTCCTCTTTGCTGAAAATCTCCGCCAAGTCCCTATATTGTTTAGGGACTTGGGGCGTACCTGGAGGAGAGTCTGAAGTGGTGGCTGCTGCTTCTGGTTGGGGATCCCTCTTAAGTGGCCGTTCGTTTGTTCCCATAAGGGGGAACGGAAGGGGGGTAAGTGGGCCAACACCAATTATTATTTTTGGTATTCATCTTCCCACTTGATGGCAGGGGCCCATTTATCCAGCCAAGCAAATCCTAATATGACAGATTCTGACACTTTTGGAGCCACTACAAAACGTATGATTTCATGATGTCTGCCCATCTCTAGTTTGATTAACTCTGTCAATTGGGTGGCCAGGACTCCCCCAATTAAAGTCCCATCTACTTGTTCAAGCCTGATTGGGTGTTTCAGGGCTTTAGTCTTTATTCCTAATTGTTCAATGATGGTGAGACCAATAAGGTATCTGGAACACTCGGTATCCATTACGGCTTCTATCTCACCTGCCTCGCCCATGTCAGGCACCACCAACTTCACTTTACCTATAAAAGGGGGGAATGGCAGCACTCATCCTGGGGTCATTCTCCAGGAAGAATATCTCAGGTCAGAAGTTCCATGCTCCCTTCTGTGTGGAGGGGACCCTCTATAGTGTGTCTTGCAAACCGGTTAGTGTCTGGAGGCTTTCATGGATTTCTTTGACCCCTGGCAGTTGTACTATGCCTCAGTTGTGGAACAGGTATAGAAGCTAGATAGTCGGCTATTCTATGGCCATTCTGGCCACATCAAGAGCACTGTATAATCCTTGTGATTTGGGTAGGAGCAGCTTCAGCAGGTTTTGTCAAAGGCCATCTGGCCAAAGTTCTCCTCGGAGGGCCCTCGGGGGGGGGGTGTTCAGTGTGAGTTGATTTCCCTGTCCAGCCTAAGGGACATGGCATACCAATCCTTTAATCTTTCTGGTATTTTTTGACTTCTGGATCAATAGTGTTCTTAAAATAGTGCAGAAATATTCTGTCAAGCCAGTTCATGAAGTTGCTTGTGACCCTTCTAAAGTCCCATACAAAGTCTTGCTTCATTTCCATTATTTGTCTTCACTCTTCCCTATCCTATCAGGATTTTCAAACCTAGACCTAAGAAGCCCAATGAAGACATTGGTATCTTGTAGCTCTGCGACGTCCTCATAGTGCAATTGAGCTACCCAATCAGAAGTGTTCCCCTCATTCATCCCCTCTGTAATTGTGGAAATTAAGTTGTGATCTGTTGCATAGTGGTTTCCAAACCGATCTATGTTTGACCAAATCTGGGAAAGAAGGTAAGCAACGTTTTCAGCCCTCTGTTAAAAGTTGCTTTGAAAACCTCATGGTCTGGTCGGGGGGGGGGGGGGGATCGCCATAGCAACCACAGGCTGAGCTGGAATGCATTGAGCTGGCTGCATGCAAGGGCCCTGTAGGTTTACCCCAAGGGCAGCTAAGCTGGGATTGATCAAGCAATTGGGGCATGCTGGAAGAAGGGGACTTGCAGGGTTGCTCTGAGTGGCTGGATGGGAACCTGCTGAATATGGGCTGTCTGCTAAATTCTTCTCTGCTCTGGGAAAAGCGGGGTGGCTGCAGTCTGCTGCCTGCAAAGATAACCTTGTTGAGGACAGATCACTACTGGTCGTTGGGCCCAGGGTGCTCCCAAACCATATGGTGCAACTGGTGCTGGCATCCACTGGCATTGGACCCACCCCTGACCAGGATAGAATCCCCACCCTGGAGGAATACTCTCCACAGGGGGTAATCTCCTTGCTGGCTGTGGAGAGGTTTGTGACATACCCAATGTATCTGCTGTCTCTCCCTTGCTGCTTGGTCCTGCCATGCTGGGCCAATCCTTAGGCCACCTCTGACTGATGTCACACTGATTCCACTGTCAAGTCTGGGACTAGGGAAAATGACTGTGGGCTGCATTCGGACCCAGCTCATCTGGAGAAGCTGCAATTGTGAGACATAACTTTCCACCTTAAGTTGCTGGAATTGGTCTGGGAACCCTGCCAATGACTGGCTTTGGGATGGAGACAACAGGTCTTGGGAGTTGTCTGATTCCAATGCCCACCCTTCTCCACTCTGTCTTGTGGACCATTCCCAGTCCACAAGCTCATGTTCAGACAGCTTCTCCTCTGGTCCCATATCTGGATTCAGCTCCATCTGGCAGCTTCTCCATGAATTGCCCGGGTGCCTAGTCTCCATCTTTCTTCTGTGGCTTCCATCACTTGCAAGAATTCTTCAGAAATGGGGCAGGGGGGCTCAATTAGTTCTCTGGTGGCCGATCCCATAGCACCTTCTATAGCTTCCTCCCTTTCTCTCATCTTCACTGAGTCTTCACCAGGGATGGGATTCAGTTTTTTTAATAACTGGTTCTGTGGGCATGGCTTAGTTGGTGGGTGTGGCTTGGTGCACAAGTGACTGGGTGGGCATGGGCAAATTAACATCACTCTTGTCAAGGGGTACTTTTCCTCACCTGGCCTCTCATGAGAGTGGGGATGCTACAATGTGAAAAATGGTCACAAGTCACTTTTTTCAGTGCCATTGTAACTTTGAATGGTCACTAAATAAACTGTTGTAAGTCAAGGATTACCTGTACAAAAATACAACAAGCTTCTTTGCTTGCAAAAAGCTGCCTTAAATACCAATCATTAGATTAAAAATACCTGAAAATCGGAGTTACAAATCAAGCAGGGTGCCAGAGCATCTTGAGGAATGAAAATAGTTAAAATGCAATGATAACTATCAGCAGCCAACTTTTGCTCATAAAGTGAAACTCTTTAGCAGAGAGGTTATTTAAGCTCTGCATAAAGAGCACACCCAGGAAAAGCAATCCTTAGAACCATTTTCACCACTTAGAGATACCAGCTAGTCTCACTCACCTCACAAGATATCCTAAGGAAATCATCCAGATTTAAGGAAAGGTCACATGTCCCCCAGAAAGACACTAAAAATCAGTGCCAAGCTTGCATTTTACCTCTTGGAAATATACACCAAAAGGACAGTGCCAGATACTGCTAAAGCATTGAGGAAGACCCCCCTCCCCAGATAGAAAAAGAAACCATGAGGTCGGAAAAAATTCAAACACAATACAAAAAATTAAATCACAACAGTAGCTGTTGCTTGTTAAAGCTGTATAGGGAAAATTATCCCATAAATAGACACAGGATTAAACATCACCAAGCACAGAATTAACCTTCACCAAAAACCAGTTTTAGACCAAAACTCAGAAAGAGTATGTAAACTCACGTTCAAATGTCAATCTTTCCAGCTAGCCAAAAAGAAGTATTTCCTCCCAACAGCAGTGTAAAAATCTTTTAAAACCGCCCTTCACCTTTAAGAAAGCAAAGCCCCAGAAGCCCCAGAGACAGTATGTCAGGCTACAGAACTTTTTTCCCATTCAATTAGCAAGAATGAACTTCTGAGAACCAAACATATCAAAAGGAATCCTTTACTGAGATGAGACAATTCATGTAGGAGTTCAAAGCAGCATCTGAGGTCCCTCAGGCATAAAGGGATACATAAGGAAGTTTAGAACCCCTCTCCTTATCTCGATGTGTATTTAGAGAAACAAAAGCCAGTATGTTAATTCCCCTCCCACCTCTTCTGTAGGAATGATCTTTCTCACAGTTTCCCAGGACATAGCTAATTTCCCCCCACCCCCTTTTTAGAATGAACTTTTTCCAGAAATTCCCCAGATACATCTCACTGTGGAATTTTTATGATCTTCTCATCTCCTGGCTGTGCCTCTTGGAGGTGATAGGTTCTGACTTTTCTCCCGCCATTGTGTGGGTTATACAAATTCGATATAAGGTTAAATGTATTCAGGTTACATCAAGAAAGGATTTCTTTATCAGTCCCCCCCCCCCTTTTTTTTTTCTTCCACTGAAGAAATGACAGATACATGGATCTGACATCCTGCCCTCCTTAAAAAACAGATAGATCTACTTGGAAAAAACAAAAATCATGCATTACATTTGCAATTCAGGATGGTTTATCGGGGTATTTTAGGTGGAACTTATGTAGTAATGTGGGTGCTTTTACGTATCATTTGGCTATGCACTCATTTTCTGAGAAAGGAAGGTGTTTCCAAGCTACTAAATATTGTGTGGATCCATGGTGAGTGCGTGAATCAAGGATAATTTAATTTCCAAATGTTGTTCCCCGTGTACCATGCTGGGAGTTGGAAGTGTGAGAAGGGGGGGGGGGCTGAGGTTTGAAGTGATCTCGGTTTGAGCAAGCTACAGTGAAACACTGGATTAATCTGCCTAAGTGTTTTGGGAAGTCAAATTTTGTTAATAATTCTGGATATGGGGAATGGGCCAATGAATTTTGGTGCTAATTTCTTAGAGGGTTGTAACAATTTTAAGAATTTTGGGAACAAATATATATGGTCCCCAATCTTGAAAGGTTTATGTTCACAACGTTTTTTGTCTGCTTGAGTTTTGTAAACTGCTGTAGCTTCCTGTAAAGATAATCTTACTGCTGGCCACATGGCTTGTAAGTTATCCATTCACTCCTTAAGGGAGGGGATTTCAGGATCTTTGGTGGGTAGTTCCGGCATGGGGTTGAATTCTTGGCCTGTGGCTCCCTGGAATGGGATGAACCCCATGCTACTATGGACTGAGTTATTATACGCTACCTCTGCAAAAGGAAGAAGGTCAGTCCAATTGTCCTGTTAGTAATTAATAAAACATCTTAAATATTGTTCTTTTTTTTTTTTTTATAAAGAATTTTATTAATTTTTAACAAACAAACATGTACAAACAAACACAAAACATAAAAAACATAAAATATCTTTTTGGACGGCAGTTTGATCCCGAGTTACATCTTTTTGTACAGAGATAAATTCAAGTTCATGCTTACTTTTAAATAACATTCCATTTCTTATTTATTATTTTGCATTTTCTATATAGCTTATCCTCTCTTTTCACTCTCTTAATTCTATTATATTTATTTCATCTCAATTTAAATCATTATACTTATATCCTTTGTCTGTTCTATTTCAGCTAGCTATTTATCTTTTCTCATTAACACAAAGTTTCTTCTGTAATGACTGATTGGAGTATAATACCTTGTCATACTTATCCCTCCCCTAGTTTTAAAGCTTAACATGACACATAATTTTCATTCGGATTCTGCGTAGTACATTCTAAAGATAAACTCAATAT
>BLBF01000025.1:32770261-32784788 GCA_015471245.1 Laticauda colubrina | reverse complement strand
AGAATAGAATAGAATAGAATAGAATAGAATAGAATAGAATAGAATAGAATAGAATAGAATAGAATAGAATACTTTTTGGCCAAGTGTGATTGGGCACACAAGGAATTTGTAAAACTCTCAGTATACATAAAAGAAAAGATACATTCATCAAGAGTCAAGAACCATGGGTATGACACTTAATGATAGCCATAGGGTACAGTAAGCAATCAAATCATACTAGGA
The DNA here is from genome assembly GCA_015471245.1 of Laticauda colubrina. Classification (NCBI taxonomy): domain Eukaryota; kingdom Metazoa; phylum Chordata; class Lepidosauria; order Squamata; family Elapidae; genus Laticauda; species Laticauda colubrina. The sequence continues at coordinate 32,784,566 of BLBF01000025.1, read as the reverse complement.
AACAGTCAATATAAACCATAAAGATAACAAGTGACAAAGTTATAGTCATACAGTCACAACTGGGAGGGGATGGGTGATAAGGAGTGATGAGAAGATTAAAGGCCCAGTTACACTGCACTTACAGATGCAAAGAGGATGTAAAATGTTAAAAAAAAGCTTGCCATCCATTGGAAAATGCTATGCATCCGTTGTGTACTCACTGCATACGTGTTTCATATGCTCTATCTGTCGAGTATCCGTCCACTGCGATTTCATCCACGCAAAAAGCTTTGAGCTGCACAAAACTTTTTGAACGGATGAACTTTCCGCCGTGTACGATGTACATCCGTGACATATATGGGCAACAAATGTTCTATGTCCGTTATCATCCATTAAACGTCTGCTGTATCCTCTCTGCATCCTCTGGCCATTCCCTCAACTCACATCTGCTGCAGCTGAAAACAGAAAGAGGGAGGAAACAAAAGGCACATGGAACGTCTACACAGCATTAGTAGCACAGAAATAGAAAGGATGTAAGCGTATGCATCTCCTATATAAAGGATTAAAAACAGACAAAATGTTTGTATCTGGGATGTATCTCGTATATTTAGGATGTCTGGAGTATGTCTAGAGTATGTAGAAGGACACCTAGCAGACAACCGATATTTTCTCTAAAAAGGGGGAGAAAATCATCTGGATCTCAGTATGAGTCCAGCAGCCATGGTGTACAGACCTCTTCACCCTTGGTCTTGGTCTTCAACATCATCAATTGTTCTCCACCATAGATGATGAAACAGTCTATATGATAGCTGCGATCATTCATCACCAGAACCAAAACCTGTTCAGTTTTACACAGTATCAAGTTTTACACAGAAGGAGAGGAAGGAGACGTCCAAGAGCTGTGTGGTTCCGAGCATGGATCATGAGAAGAATGGAGTTTGGATTGTATGACCAGTTGATGGTGGAGCTGAGGAATGAAGACCCTCGTGCATTCCATCACTTCATGAGGATGCCACCAGCCATGTTTGATGAACTTGTACAGTGTCTGAGACCCAGGTTGACTAAGCCTAGCACCAACTTCTGTCCCAACCTGGACCCTGGACTGAAGGTGGCACTGACTCTGCAGCACCTGGCCTCTGGAACTACATCCAGAAACATGCAGTATGCATGGAGGGTGCCACACAACAGCATCAACAAAGTGGTCAGAGAACTGGTGCAGGCCATCATCGAAGAATACCTGGAGGAGCTCCTCCAGTGCCCCACCACTAAAGAAGGCTGGAAGAAAGTTGCAGAACAGTGGTATCAGAAGTGGAACTTCCCCCACACCGTTGGAGCCATAGATGGGAAGCACGTGGCTTGCAAAGCTCCAGCCAACTCAGGGTCCACTTACCACAACTACAAGGGCTTCTTCAGCATCATCCTCTTTGCCATGGTTGATGCTGACTACAAGTTCATCGACATCGATGCTTCAGGCAATGGGTCAGCTTCAGATGCCCAGGTATACAATGCCAGTCACCTCAAGGAGGGGCTGGAATGCAACCTCATCATGGGCTTCCCAGATCCAGACCCCCTGCCCGACAACACACAAGATGTGCCCTACTTCATCATGGGGGATGATGCTTTCTCCCTCAGAACCTACCTCATGAAGCCCTACACTTCCAGATACCTGACCCGTGAAGAGAGGATCTTCAACTACAGGCTGTCCAGGGCAAGACAGGTGGTGGAGAACGCCTTTGGCATCCTGGCCAACAGGTTCCAGGTACTTCTCACCACCATGCAGCATCGCCCAGAGACCGTAAGGAACATCGTAGAAGCTTGCTGCATCCTGCACAATCTAATGCTCACCCACTACCCAATGTTGCAGAACAGGCTCGTGGACCACCAACAAGGCAATGGGGACATGGAGCCTGGTGAATGGAGGCAAGGACTAAACCTGATAGACACTGTGGATGTGCCAGGCCCCAACAGAGCTTCACATGAAGGGAAGCAGTGCAACCTCCTGAAACACTGGTGCAACTCCCCAGCTGGAGCAGTGGAGTGGCAAGACAGGATGGTAGATGCTCAATGGATGCTTCCTTGAGCCTGTCTCATCATACTGATGAGATTGTGCCATGTATGTTGAGTGGCACCACAATGAACAGGGCATTTAATAAAGAGTTGTGTTTATGTTGAAATGTGTGGATCAATGATTAAATTGTTATTGGTAATAAAGGGCCATAGGTATGGCACCTGGGAGGGTGGACCATACAGTTCCACTATGCTTGCACTGGAGGCTTATCTATACCACAGCTATTACCCATCCCACAGCTATTACCCATCCCACAGCTATTACCCATCCCACAGGTATCCCTGCCCATTCCACTGCTATCCATCCCACAGCTATTCTTATCCATCCCTCAGCTATCCTTACCCATCCCACAAGCATGCAAAGGCTAAAACCATTTCTAAAAGTTTCCACCAAGACTTAATTTAGTAAAAGAACTGAACCAAGTGTGTGAAGCAAAGATAACCTTTATTAATAACAAAGCAAAATGAATCAAGAAAAGTGTCCCAAGCAAAGATAAAGTCAACCGGTAACAACCCAATCTCTGGCACTCTTCTCAGTCACTCTGAGCCGTGCCCATGGTCTCAGGGGTGAAGGGTCCAGGTGCTATGGAGGTGGCAGTGGCTGGAGTGCTGGTCTGAGGCACCATTGGGGTGCCTGGCCCTGAGAGGACAACAGGGGATGGTGTGTGGAGGAAGCTCTCAGAGAGCTGACTCAGTCCCGTGATGTTGAGAGGCCCTTCCTCCAGGACATGGGATGTCAGTCCCAAGACCGATGACAGATGTTCTGAGGCCGGGCTTGGCTGTAGGGTGGAGGAAGGAGGAGTGTAGTGGGGCTGTCTGGTCTGCAGCTGAGTGAGGTGAGGCATGGGTGGCATCTGTGGCATGAGTGGCATCTGTGGTGTCGGTGGTATCAGTGGCATCGGTGGCACCTGTGGTGTGCGATGTACCTGTGCCTGGACTGGGAAGGGCTGCCTGTGCTGCTGGAACTCCTGGTAGCCGTAGCCTTTGTAGGTAAGGGGCCTGTTGAAAGCCTTGGAAGGGCTGTGACATCGCCTGGGGTGGAGGAGCAGACCTGGAGTGGGTCAGAGCAGGTTCAGCTGGGCCTGGAGGGTTGTGCAGAAGACCTGTGATCCTCTCCTTTATCACCTGGTACTGTGATTCAGACATGTCCATGAGGGTCTGGTTGACGTAGGTGAGGAAGGGCTTTCTGTTAGAGGATGGTATGTCGGTTTGTACCAGCTGAGAGAGGAGATCTACGCTGCTCTTGATGGTGTCCCTGATCTCCAAGAGGACAGTATGGCTCTGCCCCTCCGGTCTGCCTCTCTGCCTGCTTTCTGTGGAGGTGGAGCTGGGTGTGGGTGTGGGTTGGTCTCTGGTGGCAGCGGCCTCTTCTTGCTCCATCTGCATCAGGGGATCCTCCATGTGCTCCGGCATGGGGTGATGCAGCTGTTGGGGGGTTCTCCATCGTGGGGTGCTCCAAAGATACCTGCCTGAACACAGGAGCTGACTCTTGGCCAGAAGAGGACTGGCTGTCTGTGGGATGCCTGAAAGAGAGGGTTGACAGAGGGGCTGCTCCTCGATGGTGGATCTCACCCTCCAAGAAGCTGCACTTTGCCATGACATAGGTCTCCCGGTCAGTGAGCTTGACCGCGGCCTGGCCAGACTTCTTCAGGTGCAGCTTCCCGTACCAGGTGTGCATGTGCTTCCAGCACCCCAGGAGGACATCCGAAGTGTAGCCCAGGCTCTCCACCTTCTCTCTCCAAGCCGCCTGCTTCCACTTGGTGTCTCGATAGAGCCTGTGTCCCTTCCTCCAGAAGTACTCGTTCTCCCTCAGCCATTCGAGCACCTCCTCCTCATGTTCCTCTGCAATGGAGTACTGTCTCCTCTCCCCCTTTTCGCGCAATTGCCTCTTCCTTCCTCATCAGAAGGGCTTTGAGGTTCTAGGGGCTGGTCCACCACACCACCACCACCAGCAGCAGCACCAGCAGCACATCAGCACCAGCAGCACCAGCAGCACTAGCAGTAGCACGAGCAGGAGCAGCACCATCAGGACCAGCAGCAGCACCAGCAGAGTCAGCACCAGCAGCAGAAGAAGCAGCAGCAGCAGCAGCAGCAGCAGAAGTGTGCTAGTGGAATGGGATGTGAAATTAACCCTGAGAAACAGAAAGAAAAATTACAATGAAAGCAATGGTCAGAGAAATCTGAGTTTAAAGCCTAATGTGAGAAAGCCTAATGTGAGAAAGCCTAATGTGAGAAAGACATTGAACGTGTAAATAAGCTAAATTCACTACTAACACAGGCAACATCCTTTTATCTTTTTATCCTTTTAGCTTTTATCTTTCTTGGTGACTTCAATCTACCTCATATTAACTGGACCCAAAACGAATGTAAAACTGACCCCATACCTGCAACCTTCTACAAAGCTGTAACAAATCTGGGACTGGAACAACTAGTAACCAACAATACCAGATGTAACAACTGCCTCAATCTCATCTTCTGCAATACTTTGAATTCAATTTACGGAATACAAATTAAATAACTCTTTTCAAACAGTGATCACAACATGATTAACTTTTGTCTCAACATATGTCCACACAAAAACCATCACAACATAATCCCCAATTATAACTTCAAAAAAGGCAACTATGATCTTATAGACAACGATCTCTCATCCCTTAATTGGCAATTTCTATTCATTGGATGCAATACTGTTGAAGACAGTAAAAATATATCTGTATTTGATTAATATTGAATTCTCTTAACAATTGTAAAAGTTGAATAAGTTTAATAAGGAAAAATAGAAATAAGAGCTGATTGTGATTTTCCATAATATAATTTTGGTAATTAATAACATAATAATATATGTATTAATATTACTTTTGAACTGAAAAGGAGAGGAAAATAGTGCTCCACTAGGGATATTTGATGGTAGATTGGAAAGAACTGCTACAGACAGTTAAAATGGCGACAACATCAACAGCAAATGTAAAATCAGGAAAGAAAACTACAACAATGAAGTCTTCACCTATGGGGCAGAGATCTATAGATGCAATGCTACTGGCAGAAAAAAACTAGTTCAGCTCAAAGCCTGCAGGCAGTACAGGCAACGCTCACTATGATGCAGGAAATGATGGCAAAAACCCACGAATCGATAGCAAGGAACCATGAAGATATGAAAACAGAGATGAGAACTGAAATAGGACAAGTGAAAAGGGAAATACAAAATTTGAATAGTAAGATTGGAAAGATGCAGGAAAAAGTGATAAAAAATGAACAGAAATTAAATTTAGTGGAGGCAAGAACAGAGATGGTGGAGAAGAAATTGGAGGATTCAGAACAAAATTGGAAAGTGCTCTACTGTGAACTCCGGGATTCGATGGTACATATGGAATTAGAGAAGGCATCATTTCATCTTAGGTTCCAAAATGTGGTGGAAGACAAAAAGGAAGATTTACGTGTAATTGTGACAAATCTGACAGCGGCGGCTTTATAGAAACCTCAACTACAAATTGAAAATGATGTAGATGAGGTCTACAGAGTATACACACACTATGCAAGGAGACATAGACTACCCTGAGAGGTTCATATTCAATTTGCGAGGAAGATAACACGAGACCTGCTCTATCGTAAGACCAGAGATGAACCACTTGTACACAAAGATCATGAAGTGGTTACACTGAAACAAATACCTAGGAGAGTCAGAGAGCAGAGAAGGGGCTACCAATTTTTATCAACTCAGCTTATTAGAAATGGCATTCCATTTAGGTGGCTCACCCCAGAGGGGCTTTTAGTTTCATGGCAGGACAAAAAATATAAAATTGATACAATTGAAAAAGCACAGGAATTTTGTGAACGACACCTAGGACCCAAGGAAGAACAAGAAAGTAGAGACGACCTAAATACAAGAAGCCAAGAGGAACAACTCTCTGAAGAAAAAGAATCTGATTCACACTCTGAACCCCAAAATCTTAGAGAAGAAGGGGAAGACCAAGAAAAAGAGAGCCTAGAACAAGAAATGAAATAAGAAATGCCTCACAGTCAGTGACACTGATAGAGAAATCACTTTATTTTCAGTCAATATCAATAGTTTAAATTTATCATCAAAAAGAAAAAAGATATTTGAGAAACTCAAAAAACAAAACGCTGACATAACTTGTATCCAAGAAGTGCATATTGCAGACAATCAAGCAGACCTCTTAAAGAATATAAATTTGGGTAAAATGTACTCGGCACTTGCAAAGACAAAAAAAGGGGGGTATTGTAGTATATGTAAAGGATTGGTTGCAACATAAACAAACATACAAATATCAAGAAGGGAGAATGCTCTTTATAGAAAGAAATGTAAATCAGAAAAAGATGTTATCAGTTACAATATATGCCCCAAATACAAACCAAAAAGACTTTTATAATAAAACTTCACCATAAGATAATAGAATCTGAGTATGCTAATGTATACATTGTAGGAGACTATAATGCAGTCCCAGACAAAGATTTTAAAAAAGGAAAGAATACTCCCTTCATCTTTCAATAATTTCGTAAGAGAACTTAACTTGAAAGATGTGTGGAGAGAATTAAATCCAAATAAAAAACAATATAACTTTTTTTCAAACCCCCACCATTCTTGGTCCAGAATAGATCAGATATGGATGGACTCTGGGTTAATGGAGAATATTGAATGGATCGAGATTTTGACAAATCTATGACCTGACCATAATTCCATTTAAATTAAATGGAAAGGAAAGAGAAAAATTGGAAGATGGACATTTAAACAATACCATATAAAGAGATAAAGAATATACTGAAATGATAAAGAAAGAATTGAACATATTTTTTGAAATAAACAAAAGAGAACATACCACTTTACAGAATCTTTGGGATATGGCCAAAGCCTACGTGAGAGGTCTAACTATTGCTTATCATATTAAAAAGAATAAAGAAAAAAGACAGCAACAAAACATATGGAGGGACAAACTGAAAGATTTGGAAATAAATAGACAAAAGGACCCAAACAATTCAAACATTAAGAAAGAAATTGATCTGGTAAAACATAAAATAAATTTAAATGTACAGGAAGATTTGGCCCGAAAAATTAAATAAGCAAAACAAAATTATTTTGAAAACGCAAATAAGCCGGGGAGGTGGTTTGTCCATAAAATTAAAAAAGAACAAGAAAAGAAAATGATCGTAACTCTCCAAGATCAGGAAGGGATATTATGCATGCAGACCCAAGAAAAGAAAGAAATTGCTAAGGAGTTTTTTGTGAAATTGTATAAACAGGAAGAAATGCCAGAAGAATCTATTGATCAACATTTGAATGAAAAGAACCTGCCCGAAATTTCTGGTGAAGAGAAACAAAATTTGAATAATAAAATATATATAGAAGAAATTAGGAAGGCAGTTGGAACACAAAAAGCAAATAAGACTCCTGGCCCAGATGGAATTCCTTTGGAATTCTATAAGGAATTCCAAGAAACAATAGAGGAGATATTGGTGGACTTGTACAATGAAGCCTTGGAGAATGCTAACATGTCTAAATCATGGATGGAAGCATATATTCGCCTTATTTATAAAGAACAATCAGACCCACAAAAAATTCAAAACTATAGATCAATATCACTTTTAAATGTAGATTACAAAATAATGGCTGCAATATTGGCAGAAAGATTAAAGAGAGTATTAAGTAGAATTTTCCACACTGATCAGAATGGCTTCCTCTCCCACAGGCAAATAAAAACAAATACAAGAACCATTATGGATATATAAGAATATTATGAAGTACGCTCAACCAAGACAATGGCATTGATATTTTTAGATGCCCAGAAGGCTTTTGACAACCTGAATTGGAACTTCCTTATTAAAAAATTGATAGGCATAAAATTTGGTGAAAAATGTATAGGATTTATTAAGACAATTTATAACATACAAACCGCAAAAATATTAATAAATGAGGAAAATACAGATACCATAATGATAAATAAGGGAGTAAGACAAGGCTGCTCCCAAGCACCTCTATTGTATATATTGGCAGAAGAGACTCTTTTAGTACAAATTAGGCAAAATCAAGAGATTAGAGGATTAAAAATTTAAAAAGAGGAATATAAACTCCAGGCATTCGCCGATGATATGGCATTTATATTAGAAGAACCCTTAGAAATGAGCCTTATACTACTAAGAGAAACAGAAGAATATGGAAAGGTGGCAGGGTTAAAAATTAACAAAGAAAAAACAAAAGTGTTAATAAAAAACTGTACAATGGAGCAGAAGGAAGAACTAGCAAATAAATTAGGTATGCAGGTGGTAAATAAAGTAAAATACTTAGGGATCTGTTTGACTGATAGATGTTTATCGATTAAAAAAGATAACTGTGATAAGTTAATAATGCAAATAGTTAAAGATTTAGATAATTGGGCCAAACTGCAGTTATTGTTACTGGGACATATTTTGACTGTAAAAATGAATATTTTGCCAAAACTGTTGTTCCTGTTTCAGACAGTGCCAGTCAAGTTGGAAAAGAACTTTAATATACATTAAACAAATGAATATCTAAATTTATATGGCAGAGGAAAAAACCTAGAGTATAATATAAACTATTACAGGATGCCAAGAAAAAAAGAAGGATTTGGCCTTCCAAATTTTGAATTATATTATGATGCTGCTATAGTAAACTGGCTTAAGGATTGGGTTAAATATGGCTTTTATATGATCCCACAATAATTAGATAAAATATGGCTAGGAGAGGAAAAGAAAACAATAATTAAAACATATGAATATATTTTGGATTACAAATTAAAAGAAGAAACAGTCACAGAATCTATGATAATTTGGGCTAAAAACGTAGGTCATAGTATTGAATTAGATAAGTGGGAACATATCTGGCAAACAAATTAACCATGGTTAACCAAAATTAACCATATCAGTCTTGTATAAAGAAACCTATGTAAAATGGTTCATCGCTGGCACCTACCTCCTGCAAGACTGGCTAAGATGTTCCCCAACCTACCACCCAACTTTTGGAATGTAACTACGAACAAGGAACATATTTTCACACGTGGTGGACTTGCCTATGTGCTCATAAGTTTTGGAGAAATATTAGAAATTGGATTTTTAATATAACAAAACAAAATTTAAAACCTGAACCAGAAATCTTTCTGCTAAGTATGATAGATTTAAACATGGAGAAAAATATCAATATTTAATTTTGCACATCATAACTGTGGCCAGAATAATCTATGCACAAAACTGGAAATTGTCTTTCATTCCTTCAGAGGATATGGTAGTTAAAAAGATACATGAATGTGCTGAGACGGATAGCCTAACCAAACTGTTAAAAAATAAACAAGATAGTGACTATTATGAAATATGGAACATTTGGTATGATTGGTTAAAGAAAAGGTAATATTTGATATTTGGATAAGTTAGGGAAATGACAGAAGACATGCATTTAATTATCAACTATATAGAGAAATCAAAACATTAAAAGAACAAAGGAATTATTGTAACAAGGCAGATCACATCAATGATAAAGATAAAGAAAAAAAATAACCATTGCTCAATATATGCTGTAAAATGTGTGTGTGTGTGTGTGTGTGTGTGTGTGTATGTTGATTTGTCTGTTTTAAATGTATGTCAAATAAATGTTTAATAAATAAAATTTTAAAAATAAAAAATAAAGTCTATGTGTTGTTTGTCATTTTTTCCAACCATGTGTGGATTATAGTCCAGTATCTTTTTGCATCTCAGCATGTCCACCGCATGTGGTAATATGAACCAAGTATCTGATGACATTTCCAACTTTTATCCGATTTATTCTTAAACATTCTCCCAAGTCTTGTCAGCGGTAGATGCCACCTGTAAAACATCTTATACAAATTTTTGTTATATGCAGTTGACATTGTCATTTTATAATTTTGAGACCACAGTTTTTGCCATTTTTCTAAATCAATCCCATGTCCAAAATTTTTCCCCCAAGCAATCATCATTTATTTAACTTGTTCTTCCTCTAATTTAAACTCTAGCAAATGTCCACAAAGGTTTTTGATTACTTTTTCATCAGTTCCTGTCAAATTTTTATCTAAATAAGTCAATTTATCATAGACACCTTCTGTTTTAACATCTTTATCAAATCTAGATTGTATTTGCAAATATGAATACCAATTCATTTTTATACCTTGTTCTTCCATCGCTTGCATAGATTTAAGTTCACACTTTTTATTCAATATCTCACTTTATCTAACTGTTTGTTCCTTTTTATATATTATTGGATAGAAAAAAGATTCAATAGTGCAATAGTGGCATTTTTAAATAATATTGCTTTTTTATCTTCTCCCAGTTTAGAAACAATGCTTCTCGAATATAATGTCTTCTAAAATACCCCTGCATTTTAGTTCCCTTATACCAGAGGAAGGCATGCCACCCTAACAGCAAGTCATGTCCTTTTAAATTCAAAAGTCTAGTATTCCTTAGTGTTATCCACTCCTTTACCCACATCACACTCGCCGCTTGGTAGTATAATTACCAAATGGGCAAAGCAAATCCTCCTCTTATTCTTGCATCTTGTGGCAATTTAAGTTTTATTCTCGCTTTCTTCCCCTGCCAAATGTATTTTAGCACTATTTTGTTTAAATCTTCAAAAAATTATTTCCCTAATCTGATTGGAATTGTCTGGAATAAGTATAAGATTCTGGGCAATACATTCATCTTAATTGTAGATATTTTCCCAATCAGTGATAATTGTAAATTTTCCCATTTTATCAAATCTGTCACAATATGTTGTTTAAGTTTGAGATAATTTTCCTCCTTAAGTGTGCTACATCTTGGTGTTATGTGCTTCCCTAAATACTTAACCTTGTTTGTGACCTGGATCCCCAAAACTTCCTCTAATTCTTTCTTTCGTCTTACTAACATGTTCTTTGCTAAAATCTTTGTTTTACCTTTATTTATTTTCAAACCTGCTACTTTCCCATACTCTTCTATCTTTTCTATCAGTTTAGGTGCTCACTCTAATGGATCCTCTAATATAAATACCAGGTCATCTGCAAAAACTTGTATTTTATACTCTTCTTTTTTAATTTTCATTCCTTTTATTTCTTTTTCTTCTCTGATGTTCCTATTCAGCACTTCCAGTGTTAACACAAACAACACAGGTGACAGTGGGACAGCCTTGTCTAGTCCCTTTTCTTATATCTACAAAGTCTGTTAACTCTCCATTTATCATAACCTTTGCAGTTTGTTTGTGACATATCATTTCTATGGCTTGAGTAAATTTTTTACCAAAGCCCATTTGATCCAATTGTAACAGTATAAAATGCCAATTCACATTATCAAAGGTTTTTTGTGCATCTAAAAACATCAGAGCCATTTGTTTTTCAGGATGTGCCTCATGGTATTCCAGTGTATCTAAAATTATTCTCATATTATCTTTAATCTGTCTCTTCAGCAGAAATCCATTTTGATCAGGATGAATAAAATTGTTTAAATATCTTTTCAGTCTTTCTGCCAGAATTGAAGCAAAAATTTTATAATCTGAATTTAATATTGATATAGGTCTGTAATTTTTAACTTGCTGTGGGTCTGTGTCCTCCTTCGGTACAAGTGTGATATATGCTTCTGACCATGTTTTGGGTATTCCCTTCTTTCTCATAACTTTATTCATAATTTCTAACAAGTGAAGATTCAATGTTTCCTGGAATGTCTTATAAAATTCCACTGGCAAACCATCCGGACCTGGTGCTTTCCCAATGTTTTGCTTTTTTAAAGCTTCTGTTAATTCCATCATTGTTATATTATTTTCTAACATTCTTTCAATATCTTTGGGTATCTTGGGCAAATTTGCTTCCTGTAAGTATTGTTGAATTCTTTCTTCCTGAACATTCTCTTGATGGCACAGTTTTCCATAGTAATCTTGAATATTTTTTTCTTCTCCACATTGATAAATCAATTGATAAATGAACAAGGACATGTATGCATGCATGTCCTTGTTCATTTATCAATTGATTTATCCTTCTCAAGTCTCTTTCCTTTCTCAATTTATATGCTAGCCATCTGCCTGGTTTGTTTGCATCTTCAAAATAGTTCTGCTTAGCATTTTTTATTTTTTGTGCTCTTTCTTCTTTTTCCATAAGTCCCATTTTATGTTTAGTTATGTCCATTTTAATTTTAATGTTCTTTTTTTGTAGAAATTTCTGTAGTTCTTTTTCCAACTTCTTGTCGTCATCTTCCAATATTTTAAAAGTTTTTTTTTCTGTTTTATATTTCTTTTCCTTGTATAGTCCATTGTGAAGCCTCTTCATCGTGTCCCAGAGGTTCTGTAATGATGTGTCCTCTTTTGTGTTTTCTTTAAAGAAAAAAGTCGATTCTCTCTCAATTTTCTGTTTAAAGTTTTTTTTGCTTTAATATCGTGTTATTTAAAGTCCATCTAGATCTCCTTTTTTGTCCTTTCCATACAAGTGTCATTGGATTGTGATCTGCCCAGGTACTTGTTTCTATTTCAATGTCTTGTATGTTAGGAAGCAATTCTGTTGACATCCATATCATATCTATTCTAGACCATAATGCATGTCTATTTGAATAAAAGGTATATTATTTATTTTTTGCATTTCTCTCTCTCCGTGCATCTTTTAAGTTTATCTCATCTACCATTCCAAAGAAGGATTTTGGCAATGCCTTTCTAGTTTTCTTTGCTTTTTTTGTGTTTTATAATCCAATTTGTTATTTATTATTCCATTAAAATCTCCCATCAGACAGATATTAGCATAGTCCAGTTCAATTATTTTCTTATGTAATTTCCTGTAAAACTCTTCTTGATTATCATTTGGAGCATAAATTGCTATTAAAAGTATCTTTAGTCCATTGTCTCCACCATCAAAATCCTTCTGTCATCATCTGTATATATTTGTTTCACAGAGGTTGTATCTCTATTGTATAACACCACTCCTCTCTTTTTACACTGTGTCAATGCTGTAAATAATTTCCCTAATTTTTGTTGTTTCAATATAATCATGTTGTTTTTTAATATGTACTTCTTGCAGGCAGATTATATTAAATTTTAATTTCTCCAACTTGTGAAATATTTTTCTTCTTTTAATAGCTGAATTAAGTTCATTTATATTAATTGTAATCAATTTTCTCTCATCCATTTTAGACTTAATAAGAAAGATTTGTTGCTCTAGTAGATCTTGGTTCTTGTTGCTCTCTGGGTACACCACCTATGCCTCCTTCTTCTTTTTCAATTACTGCTGTACATTCCTCTTGAAATTCAATTAACGACTCTTCTTTTCTTGTATCCTCCTCCCTTCCTCTGAAATATTCCAGATAGAATAACTCTGCTTTTTCAACTGTATGAATTCTGTGTCTTTGTTCCTGCTAGGTAAACATGAGACCTTCTGGTATCAACCATCTGTAATTTATTCCTCTCTTAAGTAACTCTTTGGTCAAGAATAAATATTCTCTTCTTATCTCTCTCACTCTTCTCGGTACCTGTTTCAGTACCACTATTTCTTTATCTTTGTACTTTAGTGTTTTTTCTCTTGCTGCCTGCAGTATTTGTGTTTTAATTATTTTCTTAGTAAATCTGATATGAACTTCTCTTGGAAGTTTATTTTTCATTGCATATCTTGTATAGACACAAAAAACTTCATCCATTCCGTCCATCATCAAGTTACCTCTAATGCTTCTGCCAGAATTTCTGTCATCATTTCAGTAAGGTTTTCGCGCTTTTCTTCTTCTATATTTTGAAATCTAAGATAGAATTCTAATCTATCAATTTCCCATCCCAGTGATTGCAGAGATCTGCCCTTGTCTCTTTCCACTTCACTCAATCGGGGATCCATATCTCCAATCTTCTTATCTCTTGGTACATTTTGTTCTTCAATTTTCTTGATTCTATCCTCATATTCCATCATCATGTGGTGAATATTTTCTATTTTTTCATCTGTCTTTTCCGTTCTTTGCTCAATATTCTCCGTTCTCTTTTCAATATTGTCTGTTTTTACTTGTACCTTTTGAATTCCTTGCATAATCATCTGCAGTGTCACTTTCTCCTTCTCTTGTTGTAACATCACCTGTATTGATCATTGTTCTCCAGATGGTGAGGAGGAAGAAGTCAGGATTGAAGAAGCAGAGGCTAGTATCTTTCTGCTCATCTTAGAATACTTAATAGGAAAATTGAGAAGAAAAAGCAAGAGCAGTTAACTGCCACTCTAGTGGAAAAAAAAAAAAAAGCAAAAAAAAAAGGGAAGGGAAAAAAATCTTCAGGCACTTGAATACCTTAATTCAATTGGTT
>BLBF01000025.1:32748184-32770251 GCA_015471245.1 Laticauda colubrina | reverse complement strand
AAGGGAAAAAAATCTTCAGGCACTTGAATACCTTAATTCAATTGGTTCCAATTATGCAGAAAAAAAGGGAAAAAAATCTTCAGGCACTTGAATACCTTAATTCAATTGGTTCAAATTATGCAGAAAAAAAGGGGAAAAAATCTAAAATGGGAAAAGGATGAAAAAATTAAAAAATGAGGAAAAAAATTAAAAAGACAGAAATCTGTATATTCCCCTTACTAAAAAGGTAGAACAAAGGGAGGAGGGAGGGGAAAAAAAAGTAGTCTCATTGTTGCATTAAAGGACTCAAGTCCAAAAATAAAAATCCAACTGGGGGGGTAATAGAAAAAAAAGGAAAGAGGAAATGCAATTCTGTCGATTAGCAAACACTGCCACTATATGTTCGACGCTCTTTACTAAATCAAAAAACAAAACTTCCAGTTCTCTTTTCAAGGTCACTTCAATCTTCTTTCTTCAATTTCAAATCCAGACTCCAGCTATAGTAGTTTCACAGAAGAGCACCTGAAAACAATCTACATGCTCTTCCCACTGACTTTTCAATTGACAGAGTCCTTGAATGTAACACCAAATGTATCAACAAGAAAGAAAGGAAAACAATGTATCCAAGCCTCCAGGTGGCAGTGTTACTTATTTCCCTTTCCTTTCCCTTCCCCTCTAATATTAAAACCAGAATCTAAAATTATCAAAGAGAAAAAAGAAGAGATTTTTTTTCCCAAAGAGTTATTTTGAAAGGAAAAAATAAAAATTTAAAAAGGAAAGACCAGTCCAGTTTAAAAATTGAAAAGTTTTTACAAAATTCAAAGTCCCAATAAAAAGAAAGAAAAAAACTTCAGATTTAATTTGTAGTTAATCTTGCCACTTGAGCACTTTTATCTTCACTTTTAAATTTAATTTTTACTCTTTTAGGGTGTTCTCTCCAGAAAAAAATAAGTAGAAAATTATCTCACTAAACACTTTCTTTCTGGCTTTCTTCCATTCCTGAGCTGTCCCAGCTTCAGCAGCTTTAATGGCTGCCTCTCTGTCACAGGAAGAAAGAGCTTCTCCTGGGTCTACCAGGGACTTTGCGATGTCCCTGGGACCAACAGGATGTGTCCTCCTCAGTCACTGTCTCTATGGGATGGTTTAGGTCCGTTGGAACCATCCTGCAATGGAGATATCAGCAGCTATCTTAGACCTTAAAGATCACATGCTGTACCGCCACAACACCAGCTCTGCCCTTCAATCTTTGAAATATCTTTCAGGACCAGCTCCTTGCCAAAGCTATGGTCACAAGCCATGGTCATCCCCATCTTCAGAAAAGGAGACCCCAGCCTAGTTGAAAATTACAGACCAATCTCCTTATGCTGTGTCACCTGTAAAATCATGAAATCAATTATTAACCAATCCATTATCCCCCACTTAGAGAAAAACAACCTGCTCTCTAATAAACAATTTGGTTTCAGAAAAAAACTATCCTGTAATCTGCAACTCTTACACTGCAAAAACATATGGATTACACAACTCGATCAGGGCAAAGCAATAGACACAATCTCCATAGATTTCTGTAAAGCCTTTGGTTCAGTGGTACACGACAAACTACTATTACAACTAAAATCTTATGGTATCTCTGGACACCTGCATAACTGGATAGAAGCATTCCTGTCAAACAGACAACAAATGGTCAAAAATGGGAGCGCCCTATCAAATTATGTATTTGTCAACAGTGGTGTCCCTCAAGGCATTGTTCTAGGACCAACTCTCTTCATACTCTACATAAATGACCTCTGTGATCATATTAAGAGCAACTGCATTCTCTTCACAGATGATGTAAATCTGTTCAATACCACAGAAAATACTGCTACCCTTCAAAAAGACCTTGACTATGTATCAGAATGGTTAAACAAATGGCAATTTCAAATCTCAACAAATAAATGCTTTGTCTTACATATTGGCAAAAAATAAATAAATCAGAAAATAAAATACAAGCTGAATAGTCAAGACCTTGTTGATGATCCAAACTCTGTCAAGGACCTTGGAGTACTCATCTCTAATGATCTAACTGCTAGAGCCCACTGTATCTACATAGCCAAAAAGCAGTAGTGGAATTCAAATTTTTTTATTTCCAGTTCTGTGGGCGTGGCCTATTTTGTGGGCATGGCCTGGTGGTCATATGACTGGCTGGGTGTGGCCAAGTTGACGTCACTGTCTTCTTTGCCCTAATGACCTACAAAAAGAAGATTTACAAAAAGGTAGTTTATTATTTTGTGCACTTACTACTTAAATAAGAATAAAATAAATACACAAAACAATAAAGGAGGTACATACAAGTATTTACATAAGAATGATAAGTGCTCTGTGTCTTCAATGTCTCAGACTTCTTTGGTCTAATGAATGATCTGCCGAAAGAGGGAATTTTCTTAAGTTTTTAATTACTACTTAAATAAGAATAAAACAAGCACATACAAACAATAAAGGAGGTACACACAACTATTTACATAACAATAACAGTGCTATCTGCTGTGTGTCATTGGTCATTTCTTTCCCCTAATGCAGAGGTCCCCAAACTTGGCAACTTTAAGACTTATAGACTTTAACTCCCAGAGTCCACAAGTCTTAAAGTTGCCAAGTTGGGGACCTCTGCCCTAATGAATGACCTACAAAAAGAAGATATACAGAGTTCTGGTTTACAAGGCTTCGGCGGTGACAGGAATCCATGATTGTGCGTGGTTTCTGCTGCGCTTGCTGCTGGAGTGCCCCGGATCCAGCTGGATTTGGGGTCTATAGTTACCCCATAGAGGTAACTGAAGGTAGCGGAGATTCAGCAGGGGTCCGAGGGAATCGCAACCCCCCTCCTCAGCTGGCTTAACTCCCTTTTCTGAAAGCAGTGGAGTGGGGGTCAGCAATGGCCGCCACAAAGAAGCTTTCATCCAGATAAGAATGTGCAGGAGGAAGCTGAGAAAGTGAAAGGTTTTGGCTAACCAGGATAATAAGTAACATTTAAATACCCTGGAATTTAAGTTTCATTAAAGATACATCGCTCCCGATGAAGACGGAAAAAGCGGTGAATGAAAGTAAAAAATGGAAAGTTTGTTTTTTCTCACTCTCCTTCCTTACGATGATAGCAAATGAATGGGAAATCAGAAAAACCTGTTTTGGCATCAGCAGGTAATCCTGAAAATTAAAGCCAAGGGGAAAATAAAGATTTCTGAGCATTGGGGGGGAAAAAAACTTTTTTGCTATAAGTGGGAAGGGAGAGGAAAAGAATTAATATTAAGATTTTGTTGGAGGAGGCTGCTTGGAATTTATAAGATCAGAGCTAAACTGTAACAAGACTTCTAAAAGATATATTTTAATTGGAGCTTTGTAACTGAATTATAACCCCAGGAAGAGAAAGTATAAAAAGAAGAAAGTGCTAAATGAAACAGTCTGTGTGTTTGCTTGGTGACTTTGGGATTTTTGGAAATCATTATTTGAAAGACTAAAAACATTTGGGTTGTATAAAAAAAACTTTTCACAATGGCACTACTTGTTGATGAACTGAAAATTGAATTTAAAAAGCTAAAAGAAGAGGAACAAGAAAGGAAGGACTCTTCTGGATCTGTCTTCCATTTTTTAGAAATGGCGATTACTACCTACAAGAAACTACAAGAAGAAGAAGACTGGGATGAAGAAGAAGCCATCTTTAATGAACAAACAACTTTAGCTGGGGAAGAAAAGGGAAAGAGGGGAAAGAGAATGGAGAATTTAAGACTTAAAAAACAACCAAAAAAGATAAAAATAAGGTGAAAAATCGATAGAGTGTCAAAAAGCAACAGAAAAGAGGAATACAGAAGGAGGTGGAGATTAAGAAGGTGGAGATTAAGAGAAAAGGGGGGTAAAAAGGCAGGATTGGAGAAGAAAGGAAGGGAAAAGGGGAAGAGAAGTTACAAAGGTTTAAAACAAGATGTAAAGAAACAAGATTTATTCAGAGGTAGTGGGTAAAAATATGATTAAAAAAGAGATTCTGCAAAAGTACATAAGATTGTATTGTTGTATTTATATTTGAAATAATGTTAGAAAACTGGATTTAATAATAGAGCTTAATTTGCCATGGATTATTGTTCTAAATATATTATAAACTTATTACTCTTTTTTATTTTATAATATAGTATGTAGCTTTAGAATGTACTAAGCAGAATTAGAATGAAAAGTATATATTATTTTAAGTGTTAAATTTAGGGGAAAGATTTAAAGGCGTCATACTTCAATCAGTGATTAAAGGAGAAATTTTGTGTTAATGAGAAAAGATAATAGAAAATTGAAATAGAACAGACAAAAGAAATATGCATAATGATTTAAATTGAGATGAAATAAATAAAATAGAATTAAGAGAGTGAAAAGAGGGGAGAAGCTATATAGAAAATGTAGAATGGTAAATAAGATATGAAATGGGATAAAAAGTGAGCATGAATTTGAATTTACGTCTGTACAAAAAGATGTAACCCGGGACTAAGCCACTTTCCAAAAAGAAGTTTTATGTTTTTATGTTTTGTGTTTTGTTTGTGTATTTTTGTTTATTGAAAATCAATAAAAATTTTATTAAAAAAAGAAGATACACAAAAAGATGGTTTATTATTTTGTACACTTACTATTTAAATCAGAATAAAACAAGCACACACAAATTATGAAGGAGGTACAGACAAGTACTTTCAAAAGAATGATAACAGTGCTCTGTGACTTCAATGTCTCAGACTTCTTTGGCCTCATGAATGACCATTGGAAAGAAGGTATTTTCTTAAAGGTCCTGTCACACTGCCCAACGGATGCAAAACGGACACAACGGATGAGAAAAATGTTCCATCCATTGTTATCCGCTCTCAAAAAGGGGCAAAAATTTGCATAACCGGAGTGGATAACGAGGACGCAGGGAGGACGCAGGGCGGATGGAAAGCGGATGCAGAACAGAAGCCCAGCGCATAGAAGCGGATGAGAGCAGATGGCACATCCGCAAGGCTTCCGGGGGACCTCAGCAAAGCGGATGCGGAACGGATACAGCGGACGCAGAGCGGATGCACAGCGGATGAAGTGGATGCACAGTGGATGCACAGCGGATGCACAGCAGAAGCCTAGCGGATGCCGAGCATTAATTGCGCATGCGGGGAGGATGCATTGCATCTGCCCCGCGAATATAATGGAAGCAGCTCGGAAGCAGGTCGCCATTCAGAGGAAAGACCTGCTTCCAGACACATCGACTGCCTTGCCTGTCCTGCCTGCATGTCTGCCTGCAAGCCTTGCTGCCAGCCTTGCTGTCTGCCTGCCTGCCAGCCTTGCTGCCAGCCAGTCTGCCTGCCAGCCTTGCTGCCTGCCTGCCTGCCAGCCTTGATTCATGCCTGCCTGTCAGCCTTGGTGCATGCCTGCCTGCCAGCCTTCCTGCCAGCCTTGGTGCCTGCCTCCCTGCCAGCCTTCCTGCCAGCCTTGGTGCCAGCCTTCCTGCCAGCCTTGGTTCCTGCCAGCCTCCCTGCCAGCCAGCAACCCCACAACCATGCTGAAGCACAGCAAGCCTCAGACATCTGCTGCCAGCCCTGGCAAGAGGGACAGGGCTACCATCCCGCCCCCTGGCCCTCACTCCGGTTCTGCTGGGGCTTCTGCAGCACGGGCTCGCTCTTCTGGGGCTAGGGCTTCTGCTGCTTCTGCTTCTGGAGGAGCTGATGACAAGCACTCCAGCACCAGCCACCTCCACAGCACCTGCACCCTTCACCCCTGAGACTGAGCGACCAAGAGGAGTGCCAGAGACTCATTTTTGTCTTATAGCTTGTTGTTAATAAAGTCTATTTTTGATTCACACATTTACTTCATTTCTTTTTTTTAATAAAGTCTTGCTGGAAACTTTTAGAAATGGTTTAAGCCTTTGCATGCTTGTGGGATGGCTTAAGATAGCAGTGAGATGGGTTGAGATAGCTGTGGAATGGTCAGGGATACCTTTGGGATGGGTTATAGCTGTTGGATAGATAAACCTCCAGTGCAAGCATAGTGGGACTGTATGGTCCACCCTCCCAGGTGCCACACCTATGGTCCTTTATTATCAATAACAATGTTGTCAGCCTTCAAGATCTTCTTCTATTGCTTTGCATCTTTCGACTGCCATAAGTAATGCAGGGAGGAAGGGAAAGTCTGGGAAGTGAGCTGGAGGTGTTAAATTTTTCTGTTGTGCAAATCGGGGGGGGGGGGGGGAAGCATACAATAGAGTTAGGTTTCTATTTCTTGCTTAGCGTTCTTTTCTCTGTGCAACTGCAACTGCATATCAAAATATGCCAAGGTCAACGGACAGAGGCCTCATCATCACCTGAAGATGCCCACATGATCATATTCACAACTTCTAATTGGAAGTGTCATCTGAACTATTGGGGGTGGGAACATTTCCCTCACTTTGTATATGTGAATTGCACGCCTAATTTCTCATATTCAGAATTCTTTGGTTGCTACCACTTCACTTTCAGTAAAAGATGTCTTTTCTCTAAACTAAAGAGTCTAAGTATTTCTTTCCTGGATTTTGAATGGAGCTCCGCTTGACAAATGTAATCATTGATCCACACATTTCAACATAAACACAACTCTTTATTAAATGCCCTGTTCATTGTTGGGCCACTCAACATACATGGCACAATCTCATCAGTGTGATGAGACAGGCTCAAGGAAGCATCCATTGAGCATCTACCATCCTGTCTTGCCACTCCACTGCTCCAGCTGGGGAGTTGCACCAGTGTTTCAGGAGGTTGCGCTGCTTCTTCCCTTCATGTGAGGCTCTGTTGGGGCCTTGCACATCCTCAGTGTCTATCAGGTTTCACCCTTGCCTCCATTCCCCAGGCTCCATGTCTCCATTGCCTTGTTGGAGGTCCACGAGCCTGTTCTGCAAGACTGGGTAGTGGGTGCGCATGAGATTGTGCAGGATGCAGCAAGCTTCCATGATCCTCCTCACGGTCTCTGGGCGATGCTGCATGGTGGTGAGAAGTACCTGGAACCTGTTGGCCAGGATGCCAAAGGTGTTCTCCACCACCTGCCTTGCCCTGGACAGCCTGTAGTTGAAGATCCTCTCTTCACAGGTGAGGAGTCTGGAAGTGTAGGGCTTCATGAGGTAGGTTGTGAGGGAGAAGGCATCATCCCCCACGATGAAGTAGGGCACATCTTGCGTGTCGTTGGGCAGGGGTTCTGGATCTGGGAAGCCCACGATGAGGTTGCGTTCCAGCTCCTCCTTGAGATGACTGGCGTTGTATACCTGGGCATCTGAAGATGAGCCGTTGCCTGAAGTATCGATGTACATGAACTTGTAGTCAGCATCGACCATGGCGAAGAGGACGATGCTGAAGAAGCCCTTGTAGTTGAAATAAGTGGACCCTGACTTGGCTGGAGCTTTGCAGGCCACGTACTTCCCATCTATGGCTCCAACGGTGTGTGGGAAGTTCCACTTCTGATACCACTGCTCTGCAACCTTCTTCCATCCTTCTTCAGTGGAGGGGCACTGGAGGAGCTCCTCCTTGTATTCTTCGATGATGGCCTGCACCACTTCTCTGACCACAATGCTGATGGTGTTGGGTGGCACCCTCCAGCCGTACTGCATGCTCTTGTAGGTGGTCCCTGAGGCCAGGTGGCACAGAGTGAGTGCCACCTTGAGCCCAGGTTCCAGGCTGGGCTGGAGGTTGGTGCTCTGCTTGGTCAACCTGGGTGTCAGCCGCTGCACAACTTCGTCAAACATGGCTGGAGGCATCCTCATGAAGTTTTGGAATGCACGAGTGTCTTCGTTCCTGAGCTCCACCATCAGCTTGTTGTACAGTCCGTCCTCTGCTCTTCTGGCGAACCATCTTCGTACCCAGATGCTTCTTTGCCGCCCCTTTTTCTTC
This sequence comes from Laticauda colubrina, assembly GCA_015471245.1. Lineage (NCBI taxonomy): Eukaryota > Metazoa > Chordata > Lepidosauria > Squamata > Elapidae > Laticauda > Laticauda colubrina. The sequence continues at coordinate 32,762,398 of BLBF01000025.1, read as the reverse complement.
CCGTAATAGAGTTCACAGAACCTGTAGATGGATTCGCACTGTTGCAGAAGGATGGTGGCTGCCAAAAGGACTATGTTACGATCCACGGTGGACATGACTGGATGCTGTGGAAGAGGAAGAGTCAGATGAAGGCTGCAGAGGTCTGCAGCAGGGCTGCTGGTCTGAAAGTGAGATCCAGATGTGTTGCTCCCCCTTTTTATAGGCAGTATAGGTGTCCCTTTGCATCCTCTAGGCATCCTCTAGGCATCCTCTAGACATCCTTAATATCCGAGATAGGTCCCCTCTGCGGACGTTTTTTCCGTTTTAAACGCTTTGTTTCCGCTAGGCATCTGTTCTGCATCCGTTGTGCATCCCTTCCGCGTCCGTTCCGCTTCCTCCCTGCGTCCGAGCGGATGCGAGTTGTGCGGATGCAGAACGGATGCCTAGCGGATATAACGGATGTGTAACGGATGAAGAATGGACGAGTTGGATACATTTTCCGCGCAAAAGTTTTGAGCAGCTCAAAACTTTCTGAGCAGATGAAACGTCAATAAACGGATGCTGGACGGATAGAGAGGAAGCAAAACGGAGGCAGTGAGTACATCGCGTTAACCAACGGATGGCAAGCTTTTTTGTCCATTTTACATCTTCTTTGCATCCATTGGTGCAGTGTGACAGGGGATTAAGTGTTTAATTTCTTACTACTTAAATAAGAATAAAACAAGCACACACAAACTATGAAGGGGTTCATAAAAGTACTTACATAAGAATGATAACAGTGCTGTGTCTTCACATCACTGACTTATTTGGCTGATTGAATGACCTGCAGAAAGAAGGTATTTTCTTAATTTTTTAATTTCACACACTTACTGCTTAAACAAGAATAAAACAAGCACACACAAAACTATGAATGAGGTACACACAAGTACTTTCATTACAACAATAACAGTGCTGTGTTTCTTCACATCACTGACTTATTTTTAATCTCATGCACTTACTACTTAAATAAGAATAAAGCACACGCAAACTATGAAGGAGATATAGATAAGTACTTACATAAATGTGTGATTTGAGATGTTTCCACAATGTTCTTTCATTGGTGCCCTCCTCACTTGCACTTTTCTTGGTTTTCACCCTCAGATCATTGGCTGTGTGATGGTGTGCTCATAACCATTTTTTGACAGTAGGAAGAGGGTCCCATTCTTTTAGAGGTAGGCCAATCACACTAATGATAATCAGATTGGTTTAGTTAGAAACAGGCGACTTCTCTGTTCTGAACATATGAGGTTCATTTTTGAGAAACCCCGTTCCGCTTTTGCTGATCTTACAGCAATTGTTCTACCGATATCTTTAGCTTTTTTAATACTGTCAGGAATTGCATCGTTCTTCGAATCTTTTAAAACATTTTCTATGAAATCTCTATAATCATTGATATTAATTTCATAATTAAAGATTTCATTAAAGGTAAGCAATTGTTTTTCAGCTTCTAGCCATGGAACTACGACTTCTTCAATTTTCCAGTAATCTGGTTCCCAAAAAATGGAGAAATTGTAATTTATTTGTGATGTCTTGCAATTGGCTACCCATTTTTAAATGTTGACAGTCCATTAGTCTTTTTTTAAAGTTTATTATGATGCTTTCCAAAAGTCTTTCCCAAGGAAGTCCAACAAATCAATTATTTTGTACAAATGTTATATTTTTGAAGGTTTCTGAAATAATTAATCCATCAACCTTATTTTCGTAGGGACCCTTTCTCTCCTCTGAGCACTTCAAATGCTTTAACTGATCTCAGCACAAGTTCCTCAGCCTTTATGATGTCGGGATTTCCTCCTTGCATTGCATTTGACAGAAGAGATATTTCATTGAGAATATTGATCATCAATGCCAAATCATTTTAAAAATATATGTTTTCAAGACGGACAGCCATACTGGAGTATTTTTCATTTGCATGAAAGTACTGATGTAGCACTGGATAAGCATGCCACATAGTTAGGGTTGACCTTAAACTATCAGCAGCCCATCTTGGTCCCAAAACTCAACAATTTTTACAATTTCAATTCCAAGTTGTTCGGATATTTCAAACAGTTCATTTTGACTCTGACAGGATTTATGGAAAATACTGCATATTTTGTCAAGAAATATTTTGAAATGATTTAGTTGCTTAATGTCCTTTATGGAATCATCTAAAACAAGTTGGAGGCGATGGTTTAAGCAGTGCCATTTTATGATATTAGGGAAGTCTTTTGCTATTCTTTTGCTCACTCCAGATTTTCTTCCAAGCATAACGCTGGCACCATCAGAGCAAAATGCTATAAAATTATTTTGCATATAGCCTGTAGTAAACCTAACATTATGTAAACTTTCCAAAACTGAAGAACATATTGTTTCTGTATCTTGTTTTTCAAATTCAACAAGCTCAACAAAAATTGTTGATGGGTTATCTGAATCCTCAACTTTTACGAAAACTATCACAACTGGTTTGCATGATAGGGTTGAGGCTTCATCAATAATGAAACATATTTTTAGGTTCTGTTCAATAATGCTATTAAACATTTTGGTTTTAATTTCTTTTGCAATGAAATCAACTATTTTCACTGCAGTTGGCCATGAATGCAATCCTACTCCAAGATCTACACCCATAACAGTTCGCAATTCCACCGATCCTTCTATGTTTGAAAATGGTTTACATCTTTGTGCCAGACTGTAAACTATCAAAAATACTGTACAAGTAGTAGAAAAATATTTGTCAGACATCTTATCTACTGATTTCATTATAGCATCCTGCTCCCCTTGTTTTAAGTTATCACTGCAAATTGCGTGAGCTTTTGATGTAAAATGTTCTTTCATTTTTTTCCTCAGAGAAGCTTGCTGAACTTCTTTAGTTTTTCCTGATGCCTCAATCTTGTAATGTTTTCACTCCTTAGACAATTGAACACCTTTCTCTACTGCAAAGTCATGTTTTGCGCAGTACTTACAACCTAATTTTTTCTTTGAAATTTCCGGTCCCTCATACTTCTCTTGCAAACTTCTATATCGCTGCAATGTCCAGTAGTCTGGAAGATCAGGAAGGCTTTCAGTTTCAGAGATTGACTTGCTGCTTTCTCCACATTCAGTTGGTGGCAGTGCTGCTTGTGACCCTGATGGTTGTGGATCTGTTGTGTCTGATTGTTCCATTCTTGGTTTCTTGCCAAAGAAAGTGATCAAACTCTGTTGTCTTTTCATCCTTGCCTATTAACTATTACTGCCAAAGACATAAAAATATATTGTGCTTTGATCAGACTTGATTGTGGCTGTAAGCTGAGGGCTAAGGTAACATAAGGGATCTCTTTTTTCACCGAACAATGTACACTCTTAACAGCATGGGGTCCAACAAACAAGAAAGATACCATTTTTCATTGTTGGAAGTTAAAACCCACTCCTCTCCTAGGAAAATAAAATATTTTAGGATATATTAAAAAGGCAGAATATTCCCCGAAAAAAAAAAAAATAGAAACTCAAGAGAGGCAGAAACTCAGCCCCCCCACCTTTGCTAATGGGCCATTACTCTGGCCTAGGCCAGTTTATTTTACATAACAAAGATCTACTCCAGGGAGAGCTATAATAGAAATTGCCCAAAGCCCTTTCATTACATCATCATCCAGCAAGGCTCAACCAAATCTGGGACTCAGGACAGCCTACAGAGTTGCCCCTGCATGGCCCCATAGCAGTCTGACAACCAATCAGAATATAAGCTCAAATTCAAATCCTGTTAGTGGTGTCATGGTTAAAACAATGGTAAAGTAACATATGGATTTAAAACCAGAAATATTTTGTTGGGTAGAATACATATTTAATTTTACACATATTAACAGCTGCTAGAATTGTGTTTGCACAACAATGGAAAATCAAAGATATGAAAATGAAAAATAAATATTAGAATGTGCAGAAATTTAAATTTAAAGAATTTACAATCAAGGAGAAGGCTTAGAATACTTTTTAACATGACTAGAAACAGAAGTTAGAAATGTAAAAGTACAAAAGAAAACACCAATCATATAAGGAAAGTCTAGTAAAAAGGATAAGCAAATATTATTAGTATTTGATCATTGTTAATGTGCAGATAACTTTGAGAGCATACCTCTCAGCCCCCCCAAAATATTGCAGATAAAAACCAGTTTTTTACTGAATCCCCAGACAAAGCCACTGCAATAAAAACTCTGGATTGTTCCCCCAAGGACCCAAAACTTCACACCAGAAATCTCAGCCCTTCTGCCTTTAAGAAACCCCCAGGCAAACAAGCCAGACAACAAAAAGCAACACAAAAGTACAGCCATTATTAAGGTAACGCACCTGGAGGTGCCCTTTTCCTGATTCCTGGCAGAATTAACCACCGTGACAGGAAAGACAAAAGACCCAGGAAAGAACAAAAGCAGGATGTCAGATCCGTGTATCTGTCATTTCTTCAATGGAAGAAGAAAAGAGGGGGGAGACTGATAAAGAAATCATTCTTGATGTAACCTGAATATATTTAATCTTATATTGAATTTGTATACCCTACACATGATACAATGGAGAGATGAAATCCAGATGGTCAGAACCTATCATCTCTGAGAGAGACAGCCAGGAGATGAAGACACCATAAAAATGGTGAGATGTGTCACATCTACAGTGAGATGTGTCCTGGGAAATTCCGAAAAAGATCGTTCGAAAAAGGGGGTTGGGGGGAATTAGGTATGTCCTGGGAAACTCTGAAAAAGATCCACCAAGGGGACCCTGCAAGAAAGGAAAATGTCTGACTACAGCAAGGACCAAGGGGAAGCCGAATGCTGGGGACAAATGTTGATAGTTACTCAGCCAGATATTGACTTGGTGCACCCCATCGAAGCTGCCTACGGAACCTCCACAAATCTCCAGTGGGCTCTAGGCATACGAAAGAGAGACAGCTGGGATGGACAAACCAGGGAAGTAACCCTCACCCAGGGCAATCGTAAACCCAGTTGGAAACTGGAGCTGGAGGCCCTATCGGATCAGGAAGGATGGGGCGAGGAGTCACTGGCCGACAACTGACTGAGACAGTATATAAATCGCCTTGTGAGGGAAGCCCTGGAGAACCTCGAGGTGAGGGATGCACCAGGACACCAACGCAGGAGAGTGAGGGAACCAGAAAATGAGAGAACCTGAGCCGCCACGCCGGATCCAGTGGAGATTGAGTGGGCAGCAGAACAAGTTGAAGAACCAGAAGCCATACCAGGTACCCAACCCTGAAATGCCCCAGAACAGAGGATTAAGCTTGGCCAACGCAGAGACATATAACTGCAGAGGAAGGTCCCACCCCTGGGAGTAAAATTCGATGGGGATCCCTAGAAACTGGGATTTTTCCTGGCACAAGTCCTCACCTACATGCAAGAATATGGGCAGAATTTTCAAACCCAGAGATCCCGAGTATGAGTCGTCACCCTGACCCTGGAAGGAGCAGCAGTCAGATGGATGGTGACACTGCACAACGTCAATACCCCAGAATTAAGGAATCTCGACTGCTTCATGATGGCCCTATGCCACTGCTTCAAAGACCCACTGACTGATAGAAAAGCCCAAGACTGCATCAGAGTCATAAAGCAAGGCTGTTGCCTGGTAGAAGGATGTGGAATTTTGTGACCTGGATGGCTGAGTCGACTGACCAGAGGATATCCTAGTCTGTTGGTTCAAAGATGGACTAAATGACGAACTATACACTGCCTGCCTGGCCCGTGGGACCCCAAACCTCCTGCATGAATGGTACATGATGGCAGAGGAGGTGGAGATTGACATGACGCATAACCGGTACCACAGTGGCAAGTTTTGGAAAAGATCCCCAACCCTGGGACAATGGGAAATTTTCAAATTCCAAACCACCATAACTCCAAGAATGTCTGGTTGCTTTAAGTGTGGAAGGGAGGGACACCACGCAGCAGAATGCCATTCGAAAACCCCTTTCAGAAAGCCAGACAAGTGGGAAACCTAGAACATCCAGCCTTGAGGAAAGGAGACTGGCCTGAGGGACCGAGTAGCTGTGGGATTCCAATCCCCCACCAACCCAGAGGAAGAACCCTCAATGCTCTGAGGGGATCTGAGCCAGTCCGAAAGTGATCCGGAAGATGACCCGCTGATAAGCAACCCAATTGAACCAATCACTCTTTCCCTAAGACTGTTTATCCCCAGCCAAGGGAAAGGGGAGGAAGTTGCAGCGTTGCTGGATTTGGGATGCACCTGATGCCTAATAAATCCCTCCCTTGCAGAGAAATTGGGAATCCAACTGAAAGAAATGGAAAATCCCGTCGCTTTCTGCCAATTAGATGGAACTACAGCAGGGTGTGGGGAGCCAGCTAGGTTGACCACAGAACCATTGAAAATAAGATTAGGGAACCATAGTGAGATGCTCACATTCATTGTAGCCCCAGGAATGGAAGAGCCGTGAGTCCAAGGTCTCACATGGCCGTGGAAATGGAATCCAAAAATAAATTGGAGGAGAGGAGCCGTACAATTCCAGAGAGACGTAATATTTGCAAAAAGCTCAGAGGAAAGGAAAAAGAAACGATAGAGAACAGAGAATCAGCCATGACCAGACAGTCAGCTGAACCCATTAACATCCCCAATGAGTACCAGGATCTGGTCCAAGTATTTAGTGAGGAAGCTTGTGATGAACTCTCACCCCATCGTGCCACAGACCTCACTATCAAAATCCTACCAGGGGCTAAAATCCACAAACCACAAATGTACTGCATGTCTCCCAGAGAACTAAAGGAACTCAGAGCATTTATCAACAAAAATTTTAAAAGGGGTTTCATCGAACCTGCCTGACCAAAAATAGCTGCCCCAATGTTATTCTGTGAAAAGAAAGATGGCTCAGTATGCTTGGGTGTATATTACAAAAAATTAAACACGATTTGCATAGAGAATATGTATCTCCTCCCCCTCATGAAGGATATGTTAGCCCACCTCTCGAAAGGAATTTTTTTTCAAAGTTAGACTTATGACTTATATTAGTTCATAAGACTAAAGGAAGGGGATGAGCGGAAGACAGCTTTTAACACACCATTCAGATGCTACCAATTTAAAGTGCTCCCCTTTGGATTGCAAGGAGCACCTGCCGTGTTTATGCAATTGATCAATGAAACCCTTCATGAATTTTGAGGATACAAAACCAGTGATCCAACCGAGCCAACTAGCAGTCAAAGTAATCATCTGGGCAAAAGAGAAAAGAAAATCATCACTGACTGAAGACACAACAACATCAATATTTAAGGAGGCACTACTTAAAGCCCATGTCACACAGCACCAACGGATGGAAAGAGGATGTAAAACGGAGAGAAACACTTGCCATCCGTTGGTTAACGCGATGCATCCGTTCTGTACTCACTGCCTCCGTTTTTCATACTCTCTATCCATCCAGCATCCGTCTACTGAAATTTCATCCGCTCAAAAAGTTTTGAGATGCACAAAACTTTTTGAGCGGATAAAGTATCCAACACGTCTGTTATACATCCACTACGCATACGGGGAACATCCGTTATACATCTGTCATCATCCGTTATACGTCCGCTATACCCGCGAGGCATCCGCTGCGCATCCGTGCAACTCACATCTACTCTAGAGGAAAACGTACACAGGGAGGAAGCGAAACAGACACGGAACAGACACGCAGTGTTAGTAGCACGGACGGAGAAAGGATGAAAGTGGATGGAGCTCGCACACAAAGCATTAAAACAGAAAAAAATGTTCGTATAGGGGACGTATCTCGGATATTTTGGATGTCTTCAGGATATCTAGAGGATGCAAAAGGACACCTAGCAGAAAACCAATATTTCCTATAAAAAGGGGGAGAAATCACCTGGATCTCACTTTCAGTCCAGCAGCCCTGCGGTGCAGACCTCTTCAGCCTTCATCTTACTCTTGCTCTTCCACAGCATCCAGTCATCTCCACCATGGATTGTAACAAACTCTTTTTGATAGCTGCCATCATTCTACAACAGTGCAAAGCCCTCTACAGGCTCTTTCACCTGTTCTACGCGAAGAAAAGGAGGCGGCCAAGAAGTGTCTGGGTCCAAAGATGGATCGGGAGAAGAACAGAGTATGGACTGTATAACAAGCTGATGGTGGAGATGAGGAACGAAGACTCTTGTGCATTCCAGAACTTCATGAGGATGCCGCCAGCCATGTTTGACGAAGTTGTGGAGTGGCTGAGACCCAGGTTGACCAAGGCAAACACCAACTTCCAGCCCAGCCTGGACCCTGGGCTGAAGGTGGCACCAAATCTGCACTACCTGGCCTCAGAGACCACGTCCAGGAGCATGCAGTCCGCCTGGAGGGTGCCACACAACACCATCAGCATTGTGGTCAGAGAAGTGGTGCAGGCCATCATCGAAGAATACCTGGAGGAGCTCCTCAAGTGCCCCTCCACTGAAGAAGGCTGGAAGAAAGTTGCAGAGCAGTGGTATCAGAAGTGGAACTTCCCCCACACCGTTGGAGCCATAGATGGGAAGCACGTGGCCTGCAAAACTCCAGCCACCTCAGGGTCCACTTATTTCAACTACAAGGGCATCTTCAGCATCATCCTCTTCGCCATGGTTGATGCTGACTACAAGTTCATGCTCATCGATGCTTCAGGCAACGGGTCATCTTCAGATGTCCACGTATACAACGCCAGTAACCTCAAGGAGGGGCTGGAACGCAACCTCATTATGGGTTTCCCAGATCCAGACCCCCTCCCCAATGACACACAAGATGTGCCCTACTTCATCATGGGGGATGATGCCTTCTCCCTCAGAACCTACCTCATGAAGCCCTACACTTCCAGATGCCTCACCCGTGAAGAGAGGATCTTCAGCTACAGGCTGTCCAGGGCAAGACGGGTGGTGGAGAACACCTTTGGCATCCTGGCCAACAGGTTCCAGGTACTGCTCACCACCATGCAGCATCGCCCAGAGACCGTGAGGAACATTGTGGAAGCTTGCTGCATCCTGCACAATCTCATGCGCACCCGCTATCCAGTGTTGCAGAACAGGCTTGTGGACCTCCAACAAGGTAATGGGGACATGGAGCCTGGTGAATGGAGGCAAGGGTGAAACCTGATAGATACTGTGGATGTGCAAGACCCCAACAGAGCTTAACGTGAAGGGAAGAAGAACCTCCTGAAACACTGGTGCAACTCCCCAGCTGGAGCAGTGGAGTGGCAAGACAGGATGGTAGATGCTTAATGGATGCTTCCTTCAGCCTGTCTCATCACACTGATGAGATTGGACCATATATGTTGAGTGGCCCTACAATGAACAGGGCATTTAATAAAGAGTTGTGTTTATGTTGAAATGTGTGGATCAATGATTACATTGTTATTGATAATAAGGGACATAGGTATGGCACCTGGGAGGGTGGACCATACAGTCCCACTTTGCTTGCACTGGAGGCTTATCTATCCCACAGCTATTACCCATCCAACAGGTATTCCTGCCCATCCCACTGCTATCCTAACCCATCCCACAGCTATTACCCATCCCAAAGGTATCCCTGCCCATCCCACTGCTATCCTTACCCATCCCACAAGCATGCAAAGACTTAAAACATTTCTAAAAGTTTCCACCAAGACTTTATTGACTAAAAGAACTGAACCAAGTGTGTGAAGCAAAGATAAACTTTATTAATAACAAACTGTAAAAGCAAAATGACCCAAGTAAAGTGTCCAAGCAAAGATAAAATCAACAGGTAGCAACCCAGTCTCTGGCACTCTTCTCAGTCACTCTCAGGCGTGCCCATAGTCTCAGGGGTGAAGGGTCCAGGTGCTGTGGAGGTGGCTGCTGCTGGAGTGCTGGTCTGAGGTGCCATTGGGGTGCCTGGCCCCGAGAGGACAACAGGGGATGATGTGTGGAGGAAGCTCTCAGAGAGCTGGCTCAGTCCTGTGATGTTGAGAGCCCCTTCCTCCATGACATGGGGTGTCAGTCCCAAGACCGATGACAGATGTTCTGAGGCCGGGCTTGGCTGTGGGGTGGAGGAAGGAGGAGTGTAGTGGGGCTGTCTGGTCTGCAGCTGAGTGAGGTGAGGCGTGGGTGGCATCTGTGGCATGGGTGGCATCTGTGGCATGGGTGGCATCTGTGGTGTCAGTGGCATCGATGGCATCTGTGGCGTTCGATGTACCTGTGCCTGGACTGGGAAGGGCTGCCTGTGCTGCTGGAACTCCTGGTAGCCGTAGCCTTGGTAGGTGAGGGCCTGTGGAAAGCCTTGGAAGGGCTGTAACATCACCTGGGGTGGAGGAGCAGACCCGGACTGGGTCGGAGCAGGTTCAGCTGTGCCTGGAAGGTTGTGCAGAAGACCAGTGATCCTCTCCTTTATCACCTGGTACTGTGATTCGGACATGTCCATGAGAGTCTGGTTGACGTAGGTGAGGAAGGGCTTGCGGTTTGAGGATGGTATGTCGGTGTGTACCAGCTGAGTGAGGAGATCTACACTGCTTTTGATGGTGTCCCTGATCTCCAAGAGGACAGTGTGGCTCTGCCCCTCCGGTCTGCCTCTCTGCCTTTCTGTGGAGGTGGAGCTGGGGGTGGATGTGGGTTGGTCTGTGGTGGAAGTGCCCTCTTCTTGCTCCCACTGCATCAGGGGGTCCTCCACGTGCTCCGCCACGGGTAGTACAGCTGTTGGGGGGGTCTCCGTCGTGGCGCGCTCCACAGATACCTGCCTGGACATAGGAGCTGACTCTTTTCCAGAAGAGGACTGGCTCTCAGCAGGCTGCCTGAGAGAGAGGGTTGTCAGAGGGGCTGCTCCTCGGTGGCAGATTTCACCCTCCAAGAAGCTGCACTTGGCCATCACGTAGGTCTCCCGGTCGTTGAGCTTGACCAAGGCCTGGCCAGACTTCTTGAGTTGCAGCTTCCTGTACCAGGTGTGCATGTGCTTCCAGCACCCAAGGAGGACCTCCGAACTGTAGCCCAGGCTCTCCGCCTTCTCTCTCCAAGCCACTTGCTTCCTCTTGGTGTCTCGATAGAGCCTGTGTCCCTTTCGCCATAGGTTATCGTTCTCCCTCAGCCATTCGAGCACCTCATCCTCATGTTCCTCTTTGATGGAGTACTGCCTCCTTTCCCTATCTCACGTATGCCTCTTCCTCCCTCTGGCAGGGCCATCTGGGCCCTCATCAGAAGGGCTTTGAGGTTCTAGGGGCTGGTCCACCACACCACCAGCAGCAGCAGCAGCAACAACAGCAGCAGCAAAAGCAGCACCAGCAGGACCAGCAGGACCAGGATCAGCAGCAGCAGAGTAAGCACCAGCAGCACCAGCAGCACCAGCAGGACCAAGAGCAGCACCAGCAGAGTAAGCACCAGCAGAGTAAGCACCAGCAGAAGCACCAGCACCAGGAGCAGCACCAGCAGAGTAAGCACCAGCAGAAGCCCCAGCACCAGGAGCAGCGCCAGCAGAGTAAGCCCCAGCAGAAGCCCCAGCACCAGGAGCAGCCCCAGCAGAAGCCCCAGCAGCAGCAGAGTCAGCCCAAGCAGCAGAAGCCCCAGCAGAAGCAGAGTCAGCGCCAGGGGGTGGGATGGTGGCCCTGTCCTTCTTGCCAGGGCTGGCAGAAGATGGCACAGGCTTCCTCTTCTTCCCCATGGTTGTTGGTTGGAGATGTGTCCGTCAGTAGGTCTTTCCTCTGAATGGTGACCTGCTTACAAGCTGCATCTTTTTATATCTGCAGGGCTGACGCAGTGCATCCTCCCCGTATTGCACAGTGAACACTAGGCATCTGCTAGGCATCTGCTAGGCATCCGCTAGGCATCCGCTAGGCATCCGCTCTGCATCCGCGTCATCCGCTCTGCATCCGCTCTTGATCCGCTCCTTCTGCTGTGCGTCCGCTTCGCTGTTATCCCCCGGAAGCCCTGTGGATGTGCCATCCGCTTCCATCAGCTTCCATCTGCTAGGTTTCCATGGAGCGTCCGCTTTTCGTCCTCGCTACGTCCTCTCCCCGTCCATTCCTTTCCGTTGTTGTCCGTTCTGTTTATACAAATTTGGGGCACTTTTGAGAGTGGATAACAATGGATGGAAAATTTTCTCGGCCGCTGTGTCCTTTTTACATACTTTTTGCATCTGTCAGCCTATGTGACAGGCCCTTTAGGATGACTGGCTCCAGGCTAATAAAAACACTTGTTTAATCAAAGATGGACTGGCCTGGATAGAAAACAAACTTTATGTCCCTGCAAGTCAGAGAATGGACCTCATGAAACGCTGCCATGAATCCAAAATAGCAGGATACTTTGAGTTTGTAAAAACCCTGCACCTCATCAAAAGACAATTTTGGGGGCCATCTTTCAAAATGGATGTTGAAAATTATTTTGCGAGCTGCCCCACCTGTGCTGCTGCAAAGAGAAGACAAGGAAAATCTCCTGGACTTTTACAAACAGTAGCAGACCCTTCTGCACCCTGGAAAGAGATTTCTGTGGACTTTTTCGTGGAACTTCCTGAAAGTGCTGGAAATACTGTCATTTGGATTGTAACTGAACTTTTTTCCAAACAGATTTACTTTATTCCATGCCAAAAGATCCCAACTGCTAAGGCATTGGCAAAGATGTTTTTAATACTCATTTATCGCCTTCATGGAGCTCCCCAACGGATTATCTTTGATAGGGGTGTCCAGTTCATATCCAAATTTTGGTGGGTGTTTTTAAACCTATTAGGCTCCACCCAGGGGTTATCGTCATCAAATCACTCCCAGACAAATGGAGGTTCTGAACATTCGAACAGCATATTAGAACAAGATGTTTTATTAATTACCAACAGGACAATTGGACTGACCTTTCTTTTGCAGAAGTAGCATACAATAACTCAGTCCATAGCAGCACAGGGTTCACCCTATTCAAGGTAACCATGGGCCAAGAATTCAACTACCCACCAAAGAACCTGAAATCCCTTCCCTTAAGATGTGGGTAAATAACTTGCAAGCCACGTGGCCAGTGATAAGATTCGTGTTACAGGAAGCTAGAGCAGCTTTTAAAGTTCAAGTGGACAAAAAACATTGCAATCCTAAACCTTTTAAGTTTGGGGACCGCATATATTTGTCCACAAAATTCTTAAAATCATTACAATCCTCTAAGAAACCAGGACAGTTAACAGTTGACCCCATGATAGTTGAGCTTCAACTCCCCAAAACACTTAGGCAGATTCATTCAGTACTTCACTATAGCTTGCTCAAACCAGAGATCACTTCAAACCTCAGACACGCCCCCCTTCCCACACCTCCAACTCCCATCATGGTACATAGGGAACAATATTTTGAAATTAAAGATATCTTTGATTCGCGCATTCACCTTGGATCCACACAATATTTAGTAGCTTGGAAACACCTTCCTTCCTCAGAAAATGAGTGAGTAGCCAAATGACATGTAAAAGCACCCACATTACTGCAAAAGTTCCACCTAAAATACCCTGATAAACCATCCTAAATTGCAAATGTAATGCATGTTTTTTGTTTTTTCTAGGTAGACCTATCTGTTTTTTTAAGGAGGGCAGGATGTCAGATCCGTGTATCTGTCATTTCTTCAGTGGAAGAAGAAAAGAGGGGGGAGACTAATAAAGAAATCCTTCTTGATGTAACCTGAATATATTTAATCTTATATCAAATTTGTATACCCTACACATGATACAATGGAGAGATGAAATCCAGATGGCCGGAATTTATCAACTCTGAGAAAGACAGCCAGGAGATGAAGACACCATAAAAATTCCACAGTGAGATGTGTCCTGGGAAACTCTGAAAAAGATCGTTCTAAAAAGGGGGGTGGCGGGGAATTAGCATGTTGGCTCTTTGTTTTACTAAATACACATCAAGATAACGGGAGGGGTTTTAAATTCCCTTATCTATCTCTGCATGCGTGAGAGACTTTAGATGCTGCTTTGAACTCCTACATGAATTGTCTCATCTCAATAAAGGATTCCTTTTTGATATGTTTGATACATTTCCAGAAGTTCATTCTACTTGATTCAATGGGAAAAGTTCTGTAGCCTGACAAGCAGGGCAATCATGAACACTGAAACCCATCAAGCAGGCTCAGCTCCTGTAAAAACCAGCTTTAATAATGGCAAAGTGTTATACCCCATAACAAGTTACTAATTTTCTCAGAATTCATAAAAGCAGCTTCACTTCACATAAAATGTCTTGTGGCCTGCATGCTGCAAGTATCAACATCAAAAAATGCTAGGACATGTTGTTATGTGCCCATAAATTAAAGCTATATTTTTAGATTTTTCCAGCTGTAT
>BLBF01000025.1:32728571-32748174 GCA_015471245.1 Laticauda colubrina | reverse complement strand
TCAAGTTTGAAGACCCCTGGCCTGATTTAAATAATGAGTAGGGAAAAAAGCCACTTACTTACCCAATTGAAGGAAGCATGTGGGCAGAATCAGTTGCTCACTCCAGCAAGCAGCACAAAAGCAAGGTAGGAGATTGCAGCAGCAGTTCAGGAATCGGGAGAAGATGTCTGAAAGAGGTAGGTGCTTGCTGGAGACTGGAGGTGGGAGGGAAGTGGGTTCTTTTAAAAAGGGCTTTTAGAAACCCTGGGTGGGAGCCATTGCAATAACTTGGAAGGTCGGGGCGAGGGCAGGCTGTGCCAGGGTAATCCGGGGCCTGCGGCGGCTTGGCCAGCTGTGCAAGGCCCCAGTTTGGAGGCCTTGGCCTCTGGAGGTGGCCAGAAGGTTGGTGTGGTGGCAAGGAGCTCTCATGGGGCATTTTGAAGCCTGGCGGTGGGGGTAGCCAGCCCACAAGTGATCCACAGTGGCTTGGGAGCTATGCCAAGATGAATATTGAGGTTGCGGGCAGCAGAGGCCTCCGGAAGCTCAGGGCGAGGCCGGGCAGTGGGAAGGAGTGCCGGGTGTTCAGGTCAGGGCCAGGGCTGGGCGGCGGGTGGTTAGCAAATCAGGATTTACCTGGTCCTGTAGGCAGGAGGAGGCCAGAATGTCCATTGGGAAGAGTAGAGTAGAGTAGGCTAGAGTCCGTCTCAAATCAGCTTAGGCAGGCAGTAGCATAGCAAATTAGCATCTACCAGTGATAGGGCCACATGGCGAAGCATTTTTATAAGGTGGGCTTGGGATGGGCGAGCCTCATGTGGGTGGGGCAAGCAAGCAGACGGGCAGGGCAAGTGAGCAGTGAGAGCAGCAAGAGGACAGGTGGGGCAAGCAAGCGAGCGGTGACTGCTCGGGCAACCGGGAACCGGTTCGGGGTGTGGCCAGCCAGAAGTTGCTAATGGTTCCACGACCCATGCCAAATTCTTCCTACCGGGTCGCCAGAACCATTGCGAACCGGGTGAACACCACCTCCGCCAAAAAGGAATTAAGAGTTGTTAACCTAATCCTACATAGTTTTTTTTCTGGTAATACCACACTATTAACTAGAGCATACAAAACATTTGTTAATCCAATACTTGAATACAACTCATCACATTACGTATCTGATATTAACACAATAGAGAAAGTCCAGAAATAGTTCACAAGAGTTCTCCATTCCTCTACTCATTGCAGAATACCTTATGGCACCAGACTTGAAACTCTAAACCTAGAAAACCTAGAACTATGCCGCCTTCAGTCCGATCTAAGTATAGTATATAAAATCATACATTGCAATATCCTACCTGCCAATGAATACTTCAGCTTCAACCATTACAATACAAGAGCACACAATAGATACAAACTCATGGTTAACCGCACCAAACTTGATGGCAGGAAATACGATTTCAGCAACAGAGTGGTCAATCTCTGGAATACTCTACCTGACTCTGTGGTTTCTTCCCCAAACCCCAAAAACTTTAACTTTAAACTGTCTACTATTGACCTCACCCCTTTCCTAAGAGGTCTGTAGCGGGGCGTGCATAAGTGCACCAACGTGCCTACCATCCCTGTCCTATTGTTTCTTTTTATTTTTTTTATATGTATCCATTTCATGTATTCATAACTATGTTTATACATATACCTATTATCTTGTAAATGATTGACAAATCAAATAAACAAATAAATAAAATATAATTTCTCCTATTATTCTCTTGAATAATAAAGTCACATTCAGGGAATGGGGAAAGGCACATTCAGACTTGCAAGATTCTGTTACTATACAATAAAACTATGATTAGCATTCATAACTTTGGTTTCATGGTTTGGACTACCTCAAAATAGCAATAGCACTGAGACTTATATACTACTTTTTAGTGCTTTAGAGCCCTCTCTAAGCAGTTTACAGAGTCAGCATATTGTCCCCAACAATTTGGGTCCTCATTTTACCGAGCTCGGAAAGATGGAGAGCTGAATCAACCTTGGGCAGGTCAGAAGCTAAGACTAAAACTAGCTAAGTGATGACTTCTTAATATTAGTCAGTTCGGGGGGGAAGGAAGAGGGAAAAAATACAGGAGGATATTGTAGCTCTCACTGGACTACCTCTTCTCCATTGTCCTCTGGAATAATATCCTTCTTTATAACCACCATATATCTTCATTCTGATGATCCAAAAATCTTTAAAAATTTGGCTAATATTTCAGGCCTTGGAGAAGGATTTTTATAGAATTGGTGGTAGATCTTGTTTTTGTTTGTTTGTTTATTAATTGGGGGATATGGTTACTTGAATACTTTGGATTATCTCTATTGAGTTTTGATTTTTTAATTAAAAGGTGACCAATGTTGTTCTGCAAATAGGTGGCTTCTAAATCTAATAAATTAAAATAAATAAATTGAGCCCTTATCTGATATGGAATATCGCAAGGCATAGATCTCTGCTGTTTATCTAACATCTTTGTAAATCTTTTGAGAGACATCATGTGATGACCCAGAGAATTTCAGAAATATAACAAAACCCAAAACATAACTAAACTTGGCTTCATTGTTTAATTGTTCACAGTGGAGGAGTAAAATATTTTCAAAATAACATTTCAAAGGAAAGAAACACAATTCAAATTCAAAGAGCTGATAATAAAGCAAAAACCAAAAACAAACCACACTGAATAAAGACCAGGATAGATACTTGCCAATTTCAGGAAGTTAACCAGGTACAGTCCATTGGAAGAGTGCCAACCAAGATAAACCTTTTTAGGAATAAAACACTCATTTGTCTCCAGTGTCTGTTAGCATGCAGGTCCAAACTCTTATGCAAATCTCACACCTGCAATCCATTAAGACGATCATGGCCCTCTTCTCCTGAGTAAATCATGTTTTACCCTGATCCTCTCCTCCCTGCATGCCCTATGATGGATAGGAGATGGGCCTGGGTCCTCCTCTGACTGCTCAGCCGGCCTCTTTCCTTCCCCAGCCTCCTCCACCATCTCTGGAGCCACACTTCCACTCCATTGGCTGTTCCTCCTCTTCCTCAGAGTCAGTCTCCACCAGGGGCATGACACATCATTTATCACCTTGGGATAAGTTATCATCAATATCCAGATGAAAGCCAGTTTTATATCACTAACCTGGCACAAACGGGAAATGTGATAGAGGTCTTAACCTGGTTTTTAGAATCAGCTAGAGTGTGGATTAGGAAAAACAGAAGAACACTGTCTTCTATTTGTTATGTTGTTTTCAATCAATTCCATTGAGAGCAATTTGAAGAGAGAAACATAGAAACATTAGTAATAAATCAATTAACTCAAGTTGAAACTCAGGCTAAGCCAGCTGGGATGGCCCAAGAACAAAAAACACACAATCCTTATATTTATACCCAGCAGAGAAATTCTTTCCTTCCTGACACTTATTTTCCCATGCTTTTTACTGATAAATCCACCTTCATACCAGTGGTGATAGCTTTGACAAAATAGATGTTCTTTGGCAAGAACGTATTGGATTGATTGTCTATTTATTTAATAAATTTAGTTAGCCTGCCAGATAAATAAGACTATCCAACTATATTTTTAATTACCCAGCTCCCACTCAGAATTCTTTTTTTCTGAGTTCTTTACATCATTATCTACTGAACTTTCTACAAAGACTTGCATGGTATTTTCTCAAAATTTCCCATTTGTCTTGGGCCTGCTGGCTAGGTGATCAGTCTTTCCCAAAATTGCCACCAAGACTGTGCAGAATAATTTAGTAGAAAATGTTTTACTTCCAATAAAGTATCTGGCAATACCCCTTCCAAGACTATGCATTCAAAATTCTGTCCTCTTCTGATATCCAAGCTACCAACATTCTAATTTTTTGAGCACATAATTCTTTCCATGAAGGGAATAGTCAAACACTTAGAGTTTGATCTATCCAACCCTGTTGGATATTAATTTCTCTTTGATACACTAGTACAGTATAACATTGCAAGCTTAATGCCATTCGTGAAGTACATTTAGACCTTGTCTCAAATCTTTGGTCAAAACCTGATAGCCCATCAGATAATGTTAGAAACTAACTTTCATCTTTTTCAGATTACTTAAATTTAGGGCTGTAATAGATTTTAGGTACTTTCTCATGTAAGGCCCTGTCACACTGTCCAACGGATGCAAAACGTTAGTAAAAAGGACACAACGGACGAGAAAAATGTTCCATCCCTTGTTATCCGCTCTCAAAAGGGGCAAAAATTTGCATAACCAGAGCGGATAACACGGAAAGGAACGGACGCGGGGAGGACGCAGAGTGGATGGAAAGCGGATGCGGAACGGAAGCCTAGTGGATGGAAGCAGATGGGAGCAGATGACACATCCGCTAGGCTTCCGGGGGACCTCAGCAAAGTGGACGCGGAACGGAAAGAGCGGATGCACAGCGGATGCACAGCGGATGAAGCGGATGCAGAGCGGAAGCCTAACGGATGCCGAGCGTTAATTGCGCATGCGGGGGGGATGCATTGCTTAAGCCACGCAGATATAAAGGGAAGCAGCTCGGAAGCAGGTCACCATTCAGAGGAAAGACCTGCTGCTGGACGCATTGACTGCCTTGCCTGCCCTGCCTGCATGCCTGCCTACAAGCCTTGCTGCCAGCCTCCCTGCAAGACTTGCTGTCTGTCTGCCTGCCAGCCTTGCTGCCAGGCTTCCTGCCAGCCTCCCTGCCTGCCAGCCTTCCTGCCAGCCTGCCTTCCAGCCTCCCTGCCGGCCAGTCTGCCTGCCAGCCTTGGTGCTTGCCTGCCTGCCAGCCTTGGTGCCTGCCTGCCTGGCTGCCTGCCAGCCTCCCTGCCAGCCTCCCTGCCAGCCTCCCTGCCAGCCAGCAACCCCACAACCATGGGGAAGAAGAGAAAAGCAGCAACATGCCGCCATCCCTGGAAAGAGGGACAGGGCCACCCTCCCGCCCCCTGTCCCTGACTCTGCTTCTGCTGGGGCTTCTGCTGCTTTTGCTTCTGGAGGAGCTGATGATGATGCTTCTGGAGGTAATGCTTCTGCTCGTGCTTACTCTGCTGAGGCTACTCCTGGCGGTGGTGCTTCTGCTTGTGCTTACTCTGCTGAAGCTGCTCCTGGCGGTGGTGCTTGTGCTGGTGCGTACCCTGCTGAAGCTGCTCCTCGTCCTGCTGGTCCTGCTCATCCTGCTCGTATTCCTGGACTTGCTCATCCTGCTCGTGCTCCTGGTCCTGCTCGTGCTCCTGGTCTTCCTGGCACTGCTGCTGCTTACTCTGCTGCTGCTGATCCTGGTCCTGCTGGTCCTACTGCTTCTGCTGCTGCTGCTGCTGATGATGATGATGATGATGATGATCCTGCTGGTCCTGCTGCTGCTGCTGCTGCTGATGATGATGATGATGATGATGATTATGATCCTGCTGGTGATGATGATGAAGATGATGATGATGATGATCCTGCTGGTGCTGGTGCTGCTGGTGGTGTGGAGGAACGGCCCCTACTACCTGGGAGCCCCTCTGATGAGGGCCCATCTGGTCCTGCCAAAGGGAGGAAGAGGTGTATGCGGGGACGGGAGAGGAGGCAATACTCCATTGAGGAGGAACACGAGGATGAGGTGCTGGAGTGGCTGAGAGAGAATGACTATCTGTGGCAGAAGGGGCACCGTCTCTATAGGGACACCAAGCGGAAGCATGCTGCTTGGAGAGAGAAGGCGGAGAGTATGGGCTACACTTCAGAGGTGCTCCTTGGCTGGTGGAAGCACATGCACACCTGGTATGGGAAGCTGCACCTGAAGAAATCTGGCCAGGCCACATTTAAGCTGACAGACAGAGAGACCGATGTCATGGCCAGGTGCAGCTTCCTGGAGGGTGAGATCCGCCACTAAGGAGCAGCAGCAGCCCCTCTCACTACCCTCTCTCTCTGGCAGCCTGCTGAGAGCCAGTCCTCTTCCGGCCGAGAGTCAGCTCCTGTCTCCAGGCAGGTTTCTGTGGAGCGTGCCACGGTGGAGAACCCACGGACAGGTGTTTTAACCATGGTGGAGCGCGTGGAGGACTCCCTGGTGCGGTGGGAGAAAGGAGACGGCACGTCCACCACAGCCCTACCCGCATCCACCCACAGCTCCACCTCCACAGAAAGGCAGAGAGCCAGACCGGAGGGGCAGAGCCACACTGTCCTGCTGGAGATCAGGGACACCATCCAAAGCAGCATAGATCTCCTCTCTCAGCTGGTCCACACCGACTCCTCATCCTCCAACCGCAAGCCCTTCCTCACCTATGTCAACCAGACCCTTGTGGACATAGCAGAACCCCAGTATCAGGTGGTGAAGGACCGGATCACTGAGCTGCTCCACAACCCTTCAGACCCAGAGGCACCTGCTCCCACCCAGTCCAAGTCTGCTCCTCCACCCCAGGTGATGTCCCTCCCATTCCAAGGCTTTCCACAGCCCCTCACTTACCAGGGCTACGGCTACAAGGAGGTCCAGCAGCACAGGCAGCAGCCCTTCCCAGTCCAGGCACAGAGTCATCGGACGACACCGTTGCCACCGGTTCCACTGATGCCACCGATGCCACCCATGCCAACGATGCCACCCACGACACTGGTGCCACCCATGCCACCAATGCCACAAATGCCAGTCCTCACGCAGCTGCAGACCAGACAGCCCCACTACACTGCTCCTTCCTCCACCCCACAGCCAAGCCCGGCCTCAGTACATCTGTCCTCGGGCTGACACCACATGGCATGGAGGAAGGTGGGGCTGACATCACATGGCATGGAGGAAGGAGCTCTCAACATCACGGGGCTGAGCCAGCTGTCTGAGAGTTTCTCAACACAATGTCACCTGTTGTCCTCTCGGGGCCATGCACCCCAATGGCGCCTCAGACAAGCACTCCAGCACCAGCCACCTCCACAGCACCTGGACCCTTCACCCCTGAGACTGGGCACACCTTCGAGTGACCAAGGGAAGTGCCTGAGACTCACTGGCTGGCTACCTGTGGCCTTTATTTGGACACTTGACTTGGGTCATTTTTTTTTAACAGCTTATTGTTAATAAAGTCTATCTTTGATTCACACACTTGCTTCATTTCTTTTTTTTAATAAAGTCTTGGTGGAAACTTTTAGAAATGGTTTAAGCCTTTGCATGCTTGTGGGATGGGTTAAGATAGCAGTGGGGTGGGCAGGGATACCTTTGGGATGAGTAATAGCTGTGGGATAAATAAACCTCCAGTGCAAGCATAGTGGGACTGTATGGTCCACCCTCCCAGGTGCCACACCTATGGCCCTTTATTATTAATAATAATGTAATAATCATCCACACATGTCAACATAAACACAACTCTTTATTAAATGCCCTGTTCATTGTAGGCCCACCCAACATACATGGGCCAATCTCATCAGTGTGATGAAACAGGCTGAAGGAAGCATCCATTAAGCATCTATCATCCTGTCTTGCCACTCCACCACTCCAGCTGGGGAGTTGCACAAGTGTTTCAGGAGGTTGCGCTGCTTCTTCCCTTCACGTGAGGCTCTGTTGGGGGCTTGCACATCCACAGTGTCTATCAGGTTTCGCCCTTGCCTCCATTCACCAGGCTCCATGTCCCCATTGCCTGGTTGGAGGTCCATGAGCCTGTTCTGCAACACTGGGTAGCGGGTGCGCATGAGATTGTGCAGGATGCAACAAGCTTCCACCATCCTCCTCACGGTCTCTGGGCGATGCTGCATGGTGGTGAGAAATACCTGGAACCTGTTGGCCAGGATGCCAAAGGCGTTCTCCACTACCCGCATTGCCCTGGACAGCCTGTAGTTGAAGATCCTCTCTTCACAGGTGAGGAGTCTGGAAATGTAGGTTCTGAGGGAGAAGGCGTCATCCCCCACAATGAAGTAGGGCACATCTTGCATGTCGTTGGGCAGTGGGTCTGGATCTGGGAAGCCCACAATGAGGTTGTGTTCCAGCCCCTCCTTGAGGTCACTGGTGTTGTATACCTGGGCATCTGAAGATGAACCTTTGCCTGAAGCATCGATGTACATGAACTTGTAGTCAGCATCGACCATGGCGAAGAGGACGATGCTGAAGAAGCCCTTGTAGTTGAAATAAGTGGACCCTGACTTGGCTGGAGCTTTGCAGGCCACGTGCTTCCCATCTATGGCTCCAACGGTATGGGGGAAGTTCCACTTCTGATACCACTGCTCTGCAACTTTCTTCCATCCTTCTTCAGTGGAGGGGCACTGGAGGAGCTCCTCCAGGTATTCTTCGATGATGGCCTGCACCACTTCTCTGACCAGAATGCTGATGGTGTTGTGTGGCACCCTCCAGCCGTACTGCATGCTCCTGTAGGTGGTCCCTGAGGCCAGGTGGCGCAGAGTGAGTGCCACCTTGAGCCCAGGTTCCAGGCTGGGCCGGAAGTTGGTGTTTGCCTTAGTCAACCTGGGTGTCAGCTGCTGCACAACTTCGTCAAACATGGCTGGAGGCATCCTCATGAAGTTTTGGAATGCACGAGTGTCTTCGTTCCTCATCTCCACCATCAGCTTGTTGTACAGTCCATACTCTGCTCTTCTCCCGATCCATCTTCGTACCCAGACGCTTCTTGGTCGCCTCTATTTCTTCCCGTAGTAGAGTTCACAGAGCCTGTAGATGGCTTCGCGGATGCCTAGCGGATATAGCGGATGCGTAACGGATGCAGAATGGATGCCTAGTGGATGCCTAGCGCATGCAGAATGGACGAATTGGATACATTTTCCATGCAAAAGTTTTGAGCAGCTCAAAACCCTCTGAGTGGATGAAACGTCAATAGACGGATGCTGGACAGATAGGGAGGAAGCAGAACGGAGGCAGTGAGTACAGAATGGAAGCATTGCATTAACCAACGGATGGCAAGTGTTTTTCTCCGTTTTACATCCTCTTTCCATCCGTTGGTGCAGTGTGACAGGGGCTTTAGCTTCTTGGTCTTGGGCCCACCTGGTTCTAATAAGCCAAGTTTAGAAGACAAAGATGTGATAATTGTATCCAGGGGTGGGATTCTACCAGTTCGCACCTATTTGCTAGAACCGGTTGTTTACATTCTAAGCAATTCGGAGAATTGGTTGTTAGAAGAAATTCCTGGCCTAATCCTGTAAGGAAGGCAGGAAGGAAACATTCTGGTGTTGCTTACAGAAACCGCCTCTCTGTTAACCCTTATTACATTCTTGGCAGGACTAGTCTTCCTGTCTCAGGAACTTCTCTGGAGATTTTTTCCCCTCCTTTGCTGGTCATTTGCTTGTGTGGAGTGACCATTCAAAGTTACAATGGCACTGAAAAAAGACTTATGACCATTTTTCACACTTACGCCTGTTGCAGCATCACCACAATCTTGAGAGGCCAGGCAAGAAGATGCATGCCTCAATGTGAGTGATATTGAGTTGACCACATCCAGCCAATAACATGACCACCAAGCCATGACCACCTAGTCACATGACTACCAAGCCATGCCCAACACCAAAGCCACACTCACAGAACTGGTTGTTAAAAAATTTGAATCCCACCCCTGATTGTATCTATGAAGCATTATTCAGGCCAAAGGGGAGAATTTAGGAAATAACTCACTCCCAAACTAGTCCAACCAGCTACTGAAGCAGAAGATCCTATATTATTTCAAACAAATGGTTGTCCAATGTCCTCTTAAAAACATCCAGTAAAGGAGCACCCACATTTTCTGAAACAAGCCATTCTATCGATAAATTGTGCTCTTATTTCTCAGTTGCTTTTCTCCTTGATTAGTTTGCATCCATTGGTTCTTGTTCTGCCTTTAGGTGCTTTAGAGAACAGACTGACCCCCTTTTCTTAGAGGCAGCCCCTTATATATTGGAACACTGCTCTCATATTAGTCAGAGGTGGGATTCAAATTTTTTAACAACTGGTTCTGTGGGCATGGCTTAGTTGGTGGGTGTGGCGTGATTTATCGTTTGCATAAATACTGCAGGGGCCCCTTGTAGGCCAAACGGAAGAACAT
This sequence comes from Laticauda colubrina, assembly GCA_015471245.1. NCBI lineage: Eukaryota > Metazoa > Chordata > Lepidosauria > Squamata > Elapidae > Laticauda > Laticauda colubrina. Next base: position 32,738,225 of record BLBF01000025.1, on the reverse strand, counting down.
TGAATTGGAAACAGCCCATTGGGCAGTTGAAAGCAGTTTTCCATTCATCCCCTTCCTTAATTTGGACTCAGTAGTATGCTTCTCTCAGGTCGAGTTTCGTAAAAAATTTCCCTTTGGCCAAGTGACCCAACATATCCTTCATCAAGGGGAGGGGGTACACATTCTCCACCAAAATGGCATTGAGGTTTCTATAGTCAACACATAAATGCAGAGAGCCATCTTTCTTCTCACAGAACAATACTGGGGCCGCTACTTGGGGCCTAGCAGGTTGGATGAAACCACGTTCCAAATTTTTATCAATAAATGACCGCAGCTCTTCTAGCTCCCACGGTGTCATTGAGTACAGTTTCAGTTTTGGGAGTTTTACTCCTGGCAAAATTTTAATACTGCAATCTGTTGAGTGATAGGGGGGACCTCATCCAAGGCCTTTTCACTGAATACCTCCTTTAAATCCCAATATTCCTCTGGAATTTTCTCCTCCCCCCTTAGATTCTCAGTGCCAGTGGAGGCCAGCTCTGTGGGATTCTTGGGTTTCGGTTGAGATTGCCTCTCCCCTTCTGGGGGTTTGTCAGTACTTTTGTGCAATGATCCCCTCCTCCAGTCAATGTGGGAGTTCCATTTCCGGAGCCAGGGCAAACCCAGTATTAGGGGGCGCTCCATCCTAGGAGCCATAATAAATCACAAAGTCTCTCTATGCTTCCCCATTGTCGTTTCTACTGGTTCCATTATGAAATGTGCAGGGCTGCCTCCAACTACCGATCCATCCAGTTGGCAAAAGGCTATGGGCATTTTTAAAGTCTTTAGCCTTAAGCCCATTTTCTCTAGTACCTCTGAGTGGATTATGCATTTTGTGCGCCCAGAGTCCAACAAGGTCAACATTTCTTTGGCTCCCAATGTGGGTACCCTTAATCTCATTGGAATGGTCATAGGGCCCTTGTTTGGACTTACCAGTGAGTAGTCTTCCGATTTGGATTCACCCTGTTCAGAAGAGGTTGGAGTTCCCAGCTCCTCTCCTTTCAGAGGGGCGATCTCTACAACCTCCTCCGCTTTAAGCACTGTTTCATGAGGCTTTGCTGGAGGTTTTTCAGGTTTCTTCCTCCTCCTGGCACCCCCTTTGGCTCTAGCCTGGCATGGCAGTCTGCAGTCCGGTGACCTTCCTTCCCACATTGGAAGCATGCAGTGGTTTTTTGCCACTTTTTTGTTTTGAGGTTTTAAGGTTTCTCGAGGACTGGTGGGGGAGGACTTGCTCCAACCAAGGCCATCCCCCCCCCACGTCTGTTTTGGATCAGATCAATTTCCACCTCTGCTGCCAGCACATACCACAGCTGCAGCTCACTGGGGTCTCTTCTGGCAATACAGCTTTGATAAACATCTTAATTCGACCCATCTTTAAAAGCTTCTATCAGGGCTCCCTGGGACCAGCCTCAAATATGACACACCAGCTTTCTAAATTCCTGGCCACTGATCTCTGTCCCTGATTTATGGTCTTCATCCTAATTCTGGCCTTATGTTCAGCAAGTGGCTCTTCAAACTTGGCCTGCAGCGTAGTCATGAACAGGTCATAATTCATCAGCTGAGGGGCATTATCATTATGCAAAGTCACCATCCACTTTGCAGCTGTTTCCTCAAGAGCCCTGGTAACACATCTAACTTTGGCTGCTTCCAAGGAAAAATCCTCTCCATATTCTTCCATATGGTTCCAGACTTGTGTCAGGAAGAATCCTAACTCCTTGGGATTTCCCCCCCCCCCATATTTTACATCCAACAGAGGCACCTTTGGAGTTCTACACCTTCTGGCAATTACTCCCCCCACTGGGGGGTCCTGGGCTGCTGCTGCCTGTTGCGCCGGCCTGGGTTGATTTATGGGGGTGGCTACTCTGATTCTTCTGGTTGGGGCTGCCTCCCCCTCTTCCCCCTCATACCTTTGATCAGTCTGAGGTTCTCTGACAGCTTCATTTAGAAGATTGAGTTAGTAAATTATTAATTTTTATTAATTATTTAAAATTATTAATTTTGGGAAGCCCAGGAAAATTTTGATTTGAGATTCCACAGATGTGCCAGGTGCCATTCTAATAAAGGTACTTTTGAGATTATGCTTGTTGGGACTTCCGGCGATGACATGGCAGCGATTCGGGGAAGAGAGATTGGGCTCCATCTCTTGGACTTGATCTTTTGCACTAAGAGCCTGATCTGAGAGTTGTGATCTCAGGAGGGAGATATGATAAAGAGAGGAAGCTCAGGGGATGGTGGGGTGGTAGGCCACCACCCGCTGAAATGAAGAGGAACCTCGCAGATCTGAGGTAAAAGTGTAAGTCATACTAATATGGCTGACCAGAAGTGTGACAGCTGCCAGACTAGGAAGAAGATCAGCAAAGCATAGCATCGGATGGAAGCTAAATCCCAGGAGCTGTAATTGTAGCAGCATGAGAGGAGAGAAAGTTTTACAATCAGCAGGCAAGTGGAGAGGCTCAGATGGAGAGAGACAGGAGGTCTCAAAGGATAGCAGCTAAAAGGTAGTGAGAGCAGTTTGCAAGGGAAGAGGAGTGCAACCAGAAAGATTTGGACAGAGAAAAGGGAGAGAGTGAAAGCATCTGTGAAGAAAAGGGATTGGACAGAGAAGGATAAAGGATTTGGAGTTGGAGTTGGAGGAAGACATTTGTTTGGAACATATAAAGGCTAGGTGACTAAACAATTTGAAGGAAAGTATCCAGGGGAATGGCAGAAGAGAAAAAAGAAAGAAGGAAAGGAAAGTGAAGAAGGAAAGTGAAGGTGCAGAGAACTTTTCTGAGGATGGAGTTAATTGGAAGGAATTGGATTTAAAAGAAAGAAAGCTGAAACAGATTATTTGCATGTCATTTAACATTTGAAATGGAAAGAGGAAAGTAACCCTAGCGCTACAACAAGGGATGGCTGATGCAACAGATGACTGGAGAGTTTAACAAGAAAAAAGAAGGCAACATTGTATAAGTAACAAAGGAAGGTGATAAAAGAACTCAATGTAAAGTTAAATATCTGATTTGATGCTTATGTTTATATTGTCTATTTGATAATGCTTAAGGCTGTAATGCTTATTTAGGATATTAAATCTGAAAGTATATGATAATGTACATGATAGAGTGAAATAGAAATTCTTGTTTCTGAAAATAGAACTTTGATAATAGAACCTGGTTGTAAATATTTAGATTAAAGAAAATTAAGTAACCACCACTGTTCGACTTTATAGAGAATTGTTTAAGTTAATTGAACCTATTAATATTTTCCAAATAACAAAGAGTATTCAATATTTTTGTAATTATTTATGATAATTATATATTATTTAAAGTGGATATAAGATTGTGATACAATTTAATCAAATTATATTATTTAAAGTGGATATAAGGTTGTGATATAAACAAATAATATAGAAAATAGATTGGACTGTAAGATTAAATATTAAAATAACTGAAGGATTGGAAAAAGAAATATAATATATTACTGAGAGGTAGGAGCAGCTGAGTGGAAAATAAGTGGATGGTAGAGTGAAGTAAGTTATTTAAATTAATAAAAATGACAATGACAGTTACACATATAGGAAAGAATACACCATCAAACCCCTCTTTGGCAGTAACATCTCCTCCAGGACAGAGAGCAATAGATACAATGTTAGGAGCAGAAAAAGCAAGCAACGCGGCCAGTACACAATGGATGCAGACAATGCACCTGACGATTCAAGAAATGATGGTTAAAATGTAAGAGACCATGAATAAAAAACATGAAGAAATGAGAAATAACATGTACAAATTAGAAAATAAAATAGGTGAAATTCAACAAACAATGGAAAAAAAACAAACAAAGAATTACAGCGGTTGAAACCAAAATGGAGCAGACTAAAAAAAAATTGGAAGGTGTCGACCAAAAATTAGTAGCTAGAAAAAAAGAGGAGTCCATCATAAATCTAGAAATGGAACATGCTGCTTTTTACCTTCACTTTCAAAATCTGCCTGAAGATAAAGATGAGGACTTGAAAATTATTATGGTGGAAATATTAGCAGAAGCTACCCAAGGGGAGAATGGAGAGATCAGAAGCAACATGAATGAAATTTATAGAGTGTATATTAACCATGTTAGGAATCTGTCCACCAATTAGTTGGGTTGGCAATGTATAAACTAACAATGTATATTTGTAGCTTTAAGACAAAGTCACTGTGTTGATTTGTACTATGTTCCGATTGGTTGGTTGTGTTGCAAATTTTCATAAGAGGGAGCTAGAGATCATGGCTTGCTCTCTCTGACATTCTGTATCTCTGACACTCTGTTGCTATCTAAGGTTTATGCTGTGCTTATACTTTGATATTTTGTTTACTGGAAATGAAAAAGGCAACCGGTAAGAAGACTGTAATTAAATATTCTTTGGACTATAAAATGTATATGAGCTGGACTGTTTATTGGACTGTGCTATTTCTTAAAGTAAACTTTAACTCAATTCAGTGTATGGCTGTGTGTGGCTGAATAATTTTTCATAACTACTCTCATAAACATTTCCATGTGCATATCCTTATTACTCAAGGGTTATTCTGTACATATCATAACATTGTTTATGGGCCCAGAGAGATATTGAGAATCAGTGTGAATATACAGTTTAATATTCAGCCAGCTGATTGCAGTTTATTTTTAAACTACCAATGGCACAAGAACAGTCAACCAGTATATCCCAGATAACCCAGTTGGATGGAACAAACTATGTTTCTTGGTCTATGAAGTGCAGTCTACTTCTGCGTAAAGACCAGGGGTGGGATTCTACCAGTTCGCACCTATTTGCTAGAACTGGTTGTTAACATTCTAAGCAGTTCAGAGAACCAGTTGTTAGAAGAAATTACTGGCCTAAACCTGTAAGGAAGGCAGGAAGGAAACATTCTGATGTTGCTTACAGAAACTGCCTCTCCGTTAACCCTTATTACATTCTTGGCAAGACTAGACTCCCTGGAACTTCTCTGGAGTATTTTTCCCCTCCTTTGCTGGTACTTTGCTTGTGTGGAGTGACCATTCAAAGTTACAATGGCACTGAAAAAAGTGACTTATGACCATTTTTCATACTTATGACTGTTGCAGCATTCCCACTGTCATGAGAGGCCAGGAGAGAAGATGTGTGCCTCGATGTGAGTGATATTGAGTTGGCCACACCCAGCAAATAACATGACCACCAAGCCATGCCCACCAACTTAGCCATGCCCACAGAACCGGTTGTTAAAAAATTTGAATCCCACCCCTGGTAAAGATGGATTATAGACTGTAGTTAATAGTCCACTGGATGTAACAGCTTGGGACCCATTGAATGATGAAGATAAAAGGAAAAAAGCTTATCCATTAACTGGGATAATGAAAAGGCTCTTAGTATAATTGGACTGACACTGAGTGATCAGCAGTTAGTCCATATTCGTGGTGAAGAATCTGCTGCAAGGTGTTGGGACATTTAGAAGAGGATTTATGTTCAAGATAGTATGGGTGCACATATACACCTTACACATAAACTGTTTAGAGCCCGTCTTATAAAAGGTGGCAATATATTAGCTCATTTGGAGTTTATGAAAAGGACATTACAAGAGCTACAAGAAAAGGAGCTGATTTTCTTGGAGTTGCATCAAGTTTACATCATTCTTTCTTCCTTGGATGAAACTTATGTTGATTATATGTCTACACTGGAAGTTTTAAACAGAGATGAACTTACACTGACTGGCATAACTGGAAGACTGTTAGAAGAGTCAAGAAGAAGGCAAGATAGAAGTCAACTGAGGAAAAGACAACCACAGGAAGAAAAACTGTCTTCAACTGCCTATATCGTTAGGAAATGTTTTTCTTGTGGGGCTAAAGGTCATATAGCCAGATACTGTAAAAAGGCTAAGAAACAGATTGCTATTAATATACAGAGAGCATATAAAGATGTTAGTTTAGCCATATCAAGTACAACTACAACTGTAAACCATGATATATGGGTAGTTGACAGTGGAGCATTGTAGTGTATAAACAGAGGTTTGTTAACATGAAAAAAAAAAAGTAAACAGCATGTATCATTAGCTAATGGATGGAAATTGAGAGCATCTGAAGGTACTACATATTGTTCATGTATTAATGAACGTTTACCAATGTTATATGTACCTAGACTGACATTTAACTTGCTATCTGTAAGAGCAATGGTAAAAGCAGGATTTGTTGTAACCTTTCAGAGAAATAAATGTGTAATTGAAAAACAGGGTAAAAGCGTTACTGCAAGATTGGATAATGGTTTGTTTATTATTCATGATAATCCATTAATTAATGCTAACTCAGTTTATGAAAACAAAAAGCCTCATGATGAATGTATTCATCTGCTCCATAGACGTATGGGACGTATACATTTCAAAATGCTAAAGAAAACTGTTGAGTTATCTCATGGTATAAAATTAAAACCTTGTCCAAAGTATTTAAATTGCAATGCTTCAATTAAGAAAAAAGCAAGGTAACTCCTGCAAATAGGGTAAATGGATTCAAAACCAGTGAACCATTAGAGGTTATTTTTGCTGATATTATTGGTATTATAAGAAACCTAGTTCAAGTGGATCCTGTTACATATTAAGTATACTTGATCATTTTCCCAGATATGGTTTCTGTTATTTAATGAAAATGAAGATGGAAAAATACCAGCATTTTGTAAACTGGCTAAAATTTACTGAAAGGAAAAAGAAACAGAAAATTATTAACTTAGTAACAGATAATGGTACTGAATTTACCAATAAAAAATTTGAAGCCATGTTACAGAAAGCTGGCATTGAACATAAGAGTTCTGCTCCTTATAGACCATAACATAACTCATATATTGAATGTAGAGGACAAACATTATAGGCTATGGCTAGTATTATGATTTTGGATTCTGGTTTATCGGAGGAACTTTGGGGTGAAGCAATAATGTTGCTTCATTTTGAATAATGTTTTGAATAACTTAGTGAATTCAATGACTGGTGAATTACCATTTACTCATTGGAATGGAAAAAAGCCAGATCTCAGTTATTTACATACATTTGGAACCCCAGCATGGGTTCATATTCCCACACAAGTAAGCTGAAAGGGACAACATAGAGCGAGACAATTATATTTTGTAGGTTATGAAGTTAATCAGAGATCATTTACATTTTGGGAGCCAAGTACTACTAATGTATATTGCAGTGCAAGTGCTAAATTTCTGGAGCATGTTGGCTGGAGAAAGCTTGAAGAGGAATATTAACAGGTACAGGATAGTGTTGTTGTTGAGACTCCATTGTTTACCAACAACCCTAATGATAATAATATTGATGATAAGATGGTGGAGGAATCCTCGATGGAGGAATCCTCAATAGAAGAACCCTCTATGACTGTAGAAGACGAGGATTTGATAGGGGAGGTAAAGGAAGAGGACATGCCAACAACATGTACTGAGTTGCCTAGGAGGTCAACTAGGGAGAGACGTCCACCTGACAGATTTCAAGCAAGCATTGTATGTCAGTTTAATACAGAACCTTCTAACTTCAATGAAATAAAACTGTATCCTACAAAGGATCAGGTAGCTTGGCAGGAAACTATGAATGTGGAGTTAAAATGATTAAAGGATTTAATTTCTATGAGGATGTAAAGTTACCACCAGGTGAGCGTGCAATAGGTTGCAAATGGATGTATAAGATAAAGACTGGTGTGGATGGGACTATTACCCATAAAGCAAGCTTAGTTGCTCAAGGATTTGCTCAGTCAGATAAGGACTATGATGAAGTGTTTGCACCTAGTCTGAGAGCAAATATATTGAGAGCAGCATTAGTTTGGGCAGCTAAGAATAAATGTAAAATAAACTATGTATATGTTGAAACTGCATATCTACATGCACCTTTACAGCATACCATCTATATAAAAAAGCCATTAGGTTTAAAGGATGATGGAAAAACTGATTATTGGAAATAAAAGAAAAGACTTTATGGTCTAAAGCAATCCAATTATGAATGGAATGGTAAAGGAATTAGTTTCAATAGGTTTTGAAGCTGGTATAGCTGATCCTTGTTTGTTCCAAAGAGAAAAAGATGCCTTAATTTCTCTATTACTGTTATTTATGGATGACAAAGCAATTATAACTAAAACTGAACAAGAAGCAAATGATATTGTTTATAGATTACAGAAAAAGTTCAAGATTAGAAATTTAGGGGAGATTAAGCATTATTTGGGTATTGATATAGTAAAAACAAATAAAGGTTTTAAAATTTCACAAACCCAGAAGATTAGCCAATTATTAAAACACTATAACATGGAGCACTGTAAATCTGCTAAGACACCAATGAGTAAGGAATTTAAACATAGTGATATTAAGAGTTCTATGTTTGATAAGGAAATATATCAATCCTTAATCGGTAGTCTATAATATCTGGGTAATTGGTCTAGACCAGATATATCTTACAGTGTAAGCCAGTTGGCTAGGTATAACGCTGAACCAAATGAAAGGCATTGGCAAGCAGCTAAGCAAATAATTAGTTTTTTTAAAACACATAATCCATTATTCATTATATTTAGAACCAAATAATGAATTAGTGTTAACTGCATATGCTGATGAAAGTTTTGCTACTGATATAATAACTCGTAAGTCAACATCATGTATAGTGGTAATGTTGGGTAATGCTTTAATAGGATGGAAGTCTATTAGGCAACAACATATTAGTTTATCCACTATGGAAGCAGAATTCTCATGTTTATCTACATTAAACAATTGTTGAAGGATATTGGAATTACTATACATGATCCATTTATTGTTTATGAAGAGTGTGGCGTTCAAAAAAGACTGAGATGAAGTCTCATTCCAGTCCATGTTTCCAGTGGGAACATAGACCGTTCCTATTGGCTGATGCTGTTTGACAGCCAGATATAAAAGGGAGCTGTCAAACGGCATCAGCTGTTGTCCACCAGCTGGCTGCCTTGTTAGTGCAGCAGCTAACCTTTATTGTTATAATAAAGTAAAAGCTGAAGTTCTCTCCGTGTTCACCTCAGTTTATCATGCCGCTCCACAACAAAGACAATCAACCTGCAATTAATATGGCTACTAATTTAGCTGTTAAAACAAGGTCTAAACATACTAATTTGAGTTATTTGAACATTAGACACTGTGTTCAAAATAAATTAATTCAGTTAGAATACTGCATGACTGAACATAATATTGCAGATCATTTCACGAAAACTCAAGGTGCAATTAAACATAAAGAGTGTTTTGAGAATTATGATTTAAAGGTGTAATGTATTATATATTGATGAACCCAAAGGGAAGAATGTTAGGAATCTGTCCACCAATCAGTTGGATTGGCAATATATAAATTAACAATGTATGTTTGTAGTTTTAAGACAAAGTCACCGTATTGATTTGTACTATATTCTGATAGGTTGGTTGTGTTGCAAATTGCCATAAGAGGGAGCTAGAGATCATGGCTTGCTCCCTCTGACATTCTGTATCTCTAACATTCTGTTCTCTCTAACATTCTGTCTCTCTGACACTCTGTTGCTATCTAAGGTTTATGCTGTGCTTATACTTTGATATTTTGTTTATGAAAAAGGCAACCAGTAAGAAGATTGTAATTGGATATTCTTTGGACTGTAAAATGTATATGAGCTGGACTGTTTATTGGACTGTGCTATTTCTTA
>BLBF01000025.1:32675662-32723571 GCA_015471245.1 Laticauda colubrina | reverse complement strand
TCCAAAAAGATATTTTATGTTTTTTATGTTTTGTGTTTTGTTGGTATATGTTTGTTTGTTAAAAATTAATTTAAAAAAATTTCAAAATAAAATAAAATAAACAAAATATAAGGAAGAAGCAGAAGGGAGGATTTCAGAAGGAAGTGTGAAAGAGGAAGGGGGATAAAAACTGGTGTGAGAAAAAGAGGTGAAAAATAAAGAGGAAAAGAAGTTACAAGAAACAGAATCAGGAAATAAAGAAACATGGGAAACAAGCAAGAATAAAAAGAAATAGTTTATTTAAAAGACACAGAGACAGAAGCAAAAATTAAGAGTGAGGATTCTGCAAGGTGACAAGGAATAGTATAAATAAATTAGAAATAGTAAACTATGTAGAAAATAGGAAAATATATGTTATTAAAGTGGAAGATGAAACTGGTATTGTTAATTAATGGAACGTTTGCTAACAGTCAAATCAAATATAGATATAAATGGAATAAAGGTGAAAGAAAGGAAAATATGAGAAATATATTGTTTAATATATGGAATTTAATTGAAATGAATTATAAGGATTATTGTAAGAAGATTATAAGGTGAAAGAGAGATATGAAACTATGTACATTAATTGTATTTAATGACTTATAAAATATAATTGAAAATAAATATGAGAATGATTGTCATGAGATCAATATCAGTTTCTAGGATGAATTTGAATAGATTAATTATTTTATTTACCATTTTCCTTTGAAAATTAAAGTGTATTGGAGGTAACTTAAGGGGAAAGTACCATGTAGAATTTACCATGTGGACAATTTAAAAGATGAATGTTTAATGGGATTTGAAAGGAAACTAATCATAAGATATGAAGGTGACACAAACTCTAATTGGCAACCATAGGGGAAAACTTGTTTTGTAATGTTTCAAATGTGGAGGAATTTTTTGGGAAATGATGAAATAAGAATATACAATGAAATTGTAAACAGGACAGATAAAAGTACAAGTATAATTATTATGAATACATGAAAATTTTGAAAAGGAAATGAAATAGACTTAGAAATGAATGAGAAAGCTGTAAAATAAACCTGAGGGAAATATTTGAGAAAAAAATAATAGAGAACATATAAAGTAGTGATAAAATATGAAATTGAATATGAAAGATGAATATGTAACTGAGATTATATCTGTATGAAAACCGAGAACCATGCTGTTTGCTAAAAAAATGTTTTATTTTTCTTTTATTTTGTGAAAACCCAAATAATTTTTTATTAAAAAAACAAAAGAATAGTAATGTTAGAGGAACATGACCTGCAAATTGGATGGCATGCCATCCTATGGGAGAAATCAAAAGATGTACTGACATGTTAGGCAACATTTAATCAGGGAGGCACTAATAGAAATCTGGCGCAAAATTAAATTAAAACATTATAGTAAGATACCGAATATGGTGTAGAGTTAAGCCCTCAGCAGCTCAATAAAATTCTATTAGGACCAGAAGAAAAATGTATATCCAAAATTTACAATTATCTTCTAAAATTTGATACAGAAGAGGAGGTAGTAAAACAGATAATGATTGCATGGATGAAAAATTTTGGATATAACATTCAATTAGAGGATTGGGAAAAACTCTGGAAGAGAAATTATAAACTAACAATGGCAACCTCATATCGGGAAAATGTTTACAAAATGTTTTATTGTTGGCATCTAGCATCATCAAGATTGGTCAAGACATACCCATTTTTTGTGGGGGGTAAAAATTTTATTTGGGTTTTCACAAAACATAATACAAGTAAAATTTCTTTTTTGATAATAGCATGGTCCCTGGTTATCACTTCTTCATACAGACACAAACTGAATTTCATATTCATTTTTGTGTTCTATTCCATATCTCATTACTGTTTTAACATTTTCTCAATAATTTTCCCTTCCCTTAGTTTTCTCAACCTTGCTTTTAATTACCCCATTCCTTTCTAAATTCAGTTATATGTATCTTTTTCTAAGTTTCAGTATCTTTCTAATCATTATATTTATACTTTCGTCTGTCCTGTTTCAATTTCATATTTTCTTTTCTCATTAAACAAAGTTTTCCCTGGTAGTTACTGATTGGAGTATGATACCTTTGCATCTTTTAATATTTGTCCATTCAACTATTATTTAAACTTCAATTTATACCTTTACAATAATAACATTCGGAAGGTATATCCGAATTTGAGTCCAATATGCTGGAAATGTAAATAAACAACTGTGTCAGCCTTCAAGATCTTCCACTATCGCTTTGCATCTTTTGGCTGTCATAAGAAATGGGGGGGGGAGGGGAGGATGGGATGAGTCTGGGAAGTGAGCTGGAGGTGTTACATTTTTCTGTTGTGTAAATGAGGGGGGGGAGCATACATCAGAGTTACGTTTCTATTTCTCGCTTAGCTTTCTTTTCTCTGCGCAACTGCAACCCGTTATCAAAGTATGCCAAGGTCAATGGACAGAGGCCTTATCATCACCTGAAGATGCCCACATGATCATATTCACAATTTCTAATTGGAAGTTTCATCTGAACTATTGGGGGTGGGCACACTTCCATCACTTTGTATATGTGATTTAAGCACCTAATTTCTCAGATTCAGAATTCTCTGGTTGCTACCACTTCACTTTCAGTAAAATATAACTTTTCTCTAACTTAAAGAGTCTAAGTATTTCTTTCTTGGATTTTGAATGGAGCACCACCTGACATTATTCTGAATCTCCTTCTACCAGCCCACCTGGAGAAAACACCCAATTTTCTTCCAAGGGGGCCTAAACATCATGTCATCTTCAACTAGTGACCAGGAAGATCTGGGAGCCATTGGAGGGCAAGATTCTTTGCTAGTACAGGAAGCCCAATCATTAGCAGAACTCAATCTGGAAGCGGATCCAGCTGTGAAGCCCAGATGGTCAGTGGGGGTTGGCTGGAAAGATCCAGAGAAGGACACACACACCCTGGAGTCACAACTTACCCGCCGGCGTGGAAAAGAGGAGCCATGGCAAGAGAAGGAAAAGACAGAACTCTCACTGAATCAAGCCAGGAAACTCCTCAATGAAGCCTTTGAACAACTCCAAGCTGCACAAAGGTATGAAGGGGGAGGGGAAGTAGCCCCAGCCAGAAGAAGCAGAGCAGCTCCCTCTCCCATAAATCAACCCGATCCAGCAGCAGCCCCGGGGCCCTCAGCGGGAGGTGTGATTCCTAGAAGGCATAAGAGCTCCTAGGCTGCCTCCGTTAGAAGTAAGATACGGGGGAGATCCCAAAGCCTTGGGATTTTTCCTAGCCCAAGTTTGGAGCTATATGGAAGAATACGGGGAGGATTTTCCCTCAGAGGCAGCCAAAGTGAGATGTGTTACCAGGGCTCTGGAGGGAATAGCTGCAGAGTGGATGGTGACCTTGCATAATGATAATGCTCCCCAGTTGCTGAACTATAACCTGTTCATGACTGCACTGCGGGTTAGGTTTGAGGACCCACTGGCAGAGCGCAAGGCCCGGATTAAGATGAAGACCATAAATCAGGGGCGGAGGTCTGTGGCTGACTACACCCAAGAATTTAGACAGCTAGCAGGTCATATCCGAGGCTGGTCCCAGGAAGCCCTGATAGAAGCATTTAAAGATGGTTTAAACGAAAATGTGTACCAGAGATGCATTGCTAGAAGAGACCCAAGTGACTTGCAGATGTGGTACTTGCTGGCACAAGAAGTGGAAATTGATTTAACCCAAAGCAGACAGCGGGGAGGTCCTGGGTGGAGCAAACCTTCCCCCCCCCCATGTCCTCAAGAGGTTCCCAAACCTCAGAGGGGAGGAGTGGCGACAAGACCCAACCCCTCGGCCTGTTTTCGATGCGGGAAGGAAGGTCACTGGGCTGTGAACTGCAAAGTCAAGCTGGAACCAAAGGGGGAGCCAAAAGAAGGGAAGAAACCTGAAAAATCCCCAGCGAAGCCTCGCGAAGTGGCACTAAAGTCGAAAGAGATGGCAGAGGTCACCCCTCCCGCGGGAGAGGAGTCAGAAACCCCAGTTACCCCTGAGGAGGACGATTTCAACTCAGAAGATGACTTCCTGGTAAGTCCAAGCGTGGGCCCTATGACCATTCCGGTGAAGTTGAAGGTACCCAATTCAGGGGTCGAAGGGGAAATGCTAGCCCTGTTAGATTCTGGGTGCACAAGGTGTATAATCAACATGGAAGTAGTGGAGAAAATGGACTTAAAACTAAAACCTTTAAAGGTGCCCATTTCCTTTGCCCAATTAGATGGATCAGTGGCTGGAGGTTGCCCTGCACATTTTATCACGGAACCTATAGAAATGATCATGGGAGAACATGATGAAACTCTGTGCTTTATTGTGGTCCCTGGGATGGAGCAACCATTAATACTGGGATTGCCCTGGCTCTGGAAATGGAAACCCCAGGTTAACTGGAGAAAGAGGTTGTTGCGCATACGCACCAAGCAGCAACCGGGAAAAGAGGGGAGATCTCAGCCGAAGCTTCAGATTCCAATTGAAATAGCTTCCACAGGCACCGAACCCATGAAAGGGGAGGAGAAAATTCCAAAAGAGTATTGGGATTTAAAGGAAGTGTTCAGTGAAAAGGCCTTGGATGAGCTCCCACCTCACCAGTCAACAGACTGTGCTGTTGAAATTTTGCCTGGGGTAAAGCTCCCGAAACCGAAGTTGTACTCAATGACACCACGGGAATTAGAGGAGCTAAGATTGTTTACAGATAAATCTGGAACATGGTTTCATCCAACCTGCTAGGCCCCGGGTATTGGCCCCCGTGTTGTTCTGTGAAAAGAAAGATGGCTCCAAATGCTTGATGGTGGACTACAGAAATTTGAACACCATTTCCTGGAAAACGTGTACCCCCTACCTTTGATGAAGGACATGTTGGCCCACCTAGCCAAGGGGAAGATTTTCATGAAGTTGGATTTGAGAGAAGCATACTACCGAATTCGAATTAAGGAAGGGGATGAGTGGAAGACTGCTTTTAACTGCCCAATGGGTTGCTTCCAATTCAACATTCTTCCTTTTGGTTTACAAGGGGCCCCAGCTGTATTCATGCAGATGATCAATCAGGTGTTACATGATACAGGGAGTTCTGGTTTATCTTGATAACATCCTTATCTACACGGAAACTCTGGATGAACATGTGAAACTGGTGCAGTTGGTTCTACAGAAATTGTGTGCCGCTAAGTTGTATGCTAAACTATCCAAGTGTGAATTCCATCAGGAGAAAATTGACTATTTGGGATATCACATTTCATCTGAGGGCATAGAAATGGATCCAGAGAAAGTACATGCCATATTAGAATGGGCTCCATCATGTACCAGAAAACAACTTCAAAGCTTCTTGGGATTTGCAAATTTTTATCGGCAATTTATCCCGACTTTTGCTAAGAAAGCAATGCCCATCACAAATCTCTTAAAAACAAAAGGGGAGGTGAAGCCGAGAAAGCCGTTTGAGTGGTCCATGGAGTGCCAAGCAGCTTTTGAAAAGGTAAAACGACTGTTTGCTGCAGAACCAGTGCCAAAGCACCCGGATATGGAGGCTCCTTTCGTGATCCAAGCCGATGCGAGTGATGTGGCCGTTGGAGTGGTGTTACTTCAAATCAACGAGAAAGGAACCTTACAGCCTTGTGCGTATACCTCCCATAAACTGTCTGAAACCAAGAGAAGGTGGGTTGTCTGGGAAAAAGAAGCTTTTGCAATTCGTTGGGCCTTACTGACCTGGAGACATTTCCTGGAAGGAGCAAAACATCCATTTGAGGTATGGACTGATCATAAAAATTTGGAAGCTTTAAAAACGCCTCGGAAGCTGTCCCCGAAACAAGTTCGCTGGGCCCAGTATTTCAAGCAGTTCAATTTTTCACTGAAGTACATTGCAGGGGGGAAGAAATTCATGGCGGATGCTCTCTCTAGACTATCCCAATATGATAGTATGCGCCAGGAGGTGATAAGTCCAATTGTTTCGACCAAACATCTAGCTGCCCAATGATCACCTAACCAAACAACTAAATGACCTAACCAAACAACTAAAAGAAGCTTTAAAACTTGATGATTGGTTCCTGGCTCATTCGAATGACTATACAGTTAGAGAGGGTTTGGCTTGGGTGGGGACCAAGTTGTATGCGCCACAGGTGCTGAGGGGCCAAATACTACAACAAGCTCATGATTCTAAAGCAGCTGGTCACTTTGGATTTGTGAAAACCTTACACCTGGTTAAGCGGCAATTCTGGTAGCCTACTTTAAAGAAGGACATTGAAGCTTATGTAGCTAGCTGTCCAATTTGTGCTTCAGCAAAGAGACCTCCTGGTAAGCCAGCAGGGTTGTTACAAAATGTAGCTAGACCAACAGCCCCCTGGAAGGAACTCTCTATGGATTTTATGGTAGAATTACCCGAAAGCAGTGGAAACACAGATTTGTTTTCCAAACAGGTACATTGCATACCTTGTTCCAAGATTCCATCAGCTAAAACATTGACTAAACTGTTTATTTCACATATCTATAGGTTACATGGTGTTCCGGAATGCATAGTCTCTGACAGAGGGGTCCAATTTACCTCAAATTTTTGGAAAGAGTTCCTGAAGTTGATAGGCTCCACCCAGGGCTTAAGCTCCGCTCACCACCCCCAAACCAATGGGGACTAACGCAGTGTTAGAACAGTATCTTAGATGTCATATAAATTATCAACAACATAACTGGTCCGACTTACTACCATTTGCTGAACTGTAATATAACAACTCCGTACAAAGTAGTACTGATTTACTCCATTTAAAGTAGCTTCGGGACAAGATTTTGTACCCATACCTGAACTTCCTCGTGAAAGGTCTAACATCCATTCGTTGGATGAATGGATAACTCAACTCCAACTTAACTGGCCAGTAACACGTAAAGCATTAGATGAGGCCCATCAAGCTCATAAGAAATTTGCAGACAAGAAAAGATCTCCACAGAAATTATATAAAGTAGGCTACAAAGTTTTCCTGTCCACCAGATACCTCCAAACCACTCAAAATTCAAAGAAGCTTGGTCCTAAATATGTTAGTCCTTTCACAATTGAATGGATTATAAATCCTGTAACAGTCCAGCTGAACTTACCGAAAACTCTTTGACGAATTCACCCGGTTTTCCATGTTAGTTTGTTAAAACCTGAACGTACTTGTGATTTAAGACCCATCTAGGTTGACCCTCCCATATCAATACTGACTGAAGGTGAACAACATTTTGAAGGTAAAGAAATTCTGGACTCTCGCAAATGGAGGGGTCGGCTCCAGTATCTTGCAGCCTGGAAATATTTCCCTTCTTCACAAGCCGAATGGGTTAACAAAACCAATGTTAAAGCCCCTAAATTGATCAAAGCATTTCATTCCAAGTATCCTGATAAGCCCTAGGGGTGTATTCCTTTCTAATTGTCTCATGATTAATTATTGTCTTTATATTTGCTCCTCTCTCTCTTCTAGGACTGATGGTTTTCCTTTTTCTAGGAGGGCCGAATGTCAGCCTTCAAGATCTTCTACTATCGCTTTGCATCTTTCAGCTGTCATAAGAAACGGGGGGAAGGGGAGGATGGGATGAGTCTGGGAAGTGAGCTGGAGGTGTTACATTTTTCTGTTGTGTAAATGAGGGGAGGAGCATACATCAGAGTTAGGTTTTTGTTTCTTGCTTAGCTTTCTTTTCTCTGCGCAACTGCAACCCGTTATCAAAGTATGCCAAGGTCAACGGACAGAGGCCTCATCATCACCTGAAGATGCCCACATGATCATATTCACAATTTCTAATTGGAAGTTTCATCTGAACTATTGGGGGTGGGAACACTTCCCTCACTTTGTATATGTGATTTACGCATCTAATTTCTCAGATTCAGAATTCTCTGGTAGCTACCACTTCACTTTCAGTAAAAGATAACTTTTCTCTAAATTAAAGAGTCTAAGTATTTCTTTCTTGGATTTTGAATGGAGCACCGCCTGACAAACTGGTAGTTTTTTTTCATATGTGGTGGTTGTGCCCCAAAATTAAAAAAAAAATTGAAAAAAAATTAGAATCTGGCTGCAAGAAGTAACAAATGAAAAAATAGAACTCAAACTGGAAATGTTTCTATTAGGAATAATTAGGGGCAAATATAAAAAAGAAATTGAATATCTTATAATACATATTCTGACAGCAGCAAGATTAGCCTATGCTCAAAATTGGAAATTGGAGGATAATCCCACAGATATTATGTTGATTAAAAAAATTATGGATTGTACGAAAATGAACATGCTTATGATGGAGTTACAAGAGAAGGGGAAAAAAGAATTTTATACAGTCTGGGAGAAATTGTATGCTTGGATGGACCACAAGAATAATAGATAAAGTATAAGGTAAATATGAATAATGTGTATATGTACATATGAATAAGGGAAGATGGGGAAAACTGATGCGATGACGAATTGCAAAAATTGCAAACATGATTTGTGTTTTTAAAATTTTGTAAAACTTTAATTAAAATTATTTTTAACAGATTATGCTTGTCTCAGAGTTACTGATTGGAATGGAGGTTTGCTGGAATGCTGACATTATCTCAAAACTCCTACAACCTCCAGCATCCCAAAAAGAGGGCTGTTAGGGGTGCTGATCCCCAGGACTGATTCCTATATGGATCAGTGCAAAGACTCTGTGAAGGTAAGAATGAGACTGGAGAAGAAGCAGCCTCTCCAGATGAACTGGATACTAACGCAGCCCACATTTACATTTCCTAGTCCAAGAGGAGGGGGTTTCATTGTGGCACCAGTTGGAGATGGCATGCAAAGCATCCCAGCCCAGCATGATCAAGTTTCAAGGGAAAGACAACAGGTGCAGCTGACATTGGGTACGTTACAAACCCTAAGCCCTCCCGCTCCCCAACCTGAAAGGAGATTACCGACTGCAGAAATTATTCCTCTAGGGTGAGGATTTTATCCTGGTCAAGGGTTGGTCCAATGCCAGTGGATGCCAGCACCCGTTGCACCACCTGATTCAGGAGCACCCTGGCTCCAAAAAGATGCATCAATCCCTTATCAGCAAAGGGATCTGCGCAGACAGCAGATGTTAGCCACCCTACCCCTCCTCCAATCACAGAGAAGAATGCAACAAGCAGTCTCTTCACAGCAAGTGCTAATACAAACCACCACCCTTGGGGCAGGTTCCCACATTTGTCAGCAGGCTCCTTACATTTCAGCTCAGCCCACAGTTGCTATGGCAATCCCACCCATCCCAGACCATCCCAGATACTGCCTTTTAAAGGAACATTTGACAGAATACATGAACACTTTCCTTATTTTCTCACTCTGTTCTGGTCCCACCTAAATCGGTTTGGAGCCCATTATGCAATAAATCATGATCTGGCAGCTGCAATCACAGGTAGAATGAATGAGGGGGATGCTTCTGATTGGGTGGGCCAATTGCACTACAAACAAGCTCCAGAACTTGATGATGTCAATGCTTTCCTGCAAATCCTTAAATCTAAGTTTGATGATCCTGATAGGATTGGGGAAAATGAAAACAAATTGATGGAAATGAAACAAGACAAGCAACCCTTAAAAGACTTTATATGGGACTTTAGAAGGGTTGCAAGCCATCTCATGGGCTGGCTTGAGAGAATACTGTTGCATTATTTCAAGAACGTTATTGACCCAGAAATTTAAAAAAAAGGCCTGTGATATTAGAGGGATACCTGAGACCCTCCAAGACTGGAATACAATGTCACTCAAGCTAGACAGGGAGATCAACCTACAAAACAACCCCCCCCCCAAAGGCCCTCCTAAGAGAGCAGTGGCCAGATGGCCTCTGACCAGACCTGCTAAAACTGTTCCTACCTGACACATTAGAATGATAAAGTGTTATCATTGCGGTCAGGAAGGCCATAGAGCAGCCAACTGTTTGGCTCCTACAACTGTTCCACAAGCTTCACAACCAACACCTAATACAACCACCAGAGGTTGAAAAATTCCACAGAAACCTTCCGACACTAGCCAGATTGCTAGACACACCATAAAGGGTACTCTCCACACAGAAGGGAGCGAACTTCAAGCCCAGTAAATTCTCCCCACTGAAGCCAATGAAGAAGATGACCCCACAGTGAGTGCTGCCATCCCCCCTTTTACAGTCAAAGTGAAGTTGGTGATGTCTGACACAGGGGAGTCAGGGGAGATAGAAGCTGAAATATATACTGGATGTTCCAGATGCCTTATTGGCCTCCCCATTGTTGAACAATTAGTAATAAAAACAAAAATTCTGAAATGCCCAATCAGGTTTGAGCAAGTAGACAGAACTTTATTTGGGGGAGTCCCGGACACCTAAATGACAGAGTTAATCAAACTAGAGATGAGTAGTCACCGTGAACTCATACATTTTATAGTGGTTCAAAAGATGTCAGAATCTGTCATATTGGGATTTGCTTGGCTAAAAAAATGGGCCCCTACCATCAAGTGGAAGGATGGATAAAAAAAAAATTCATAATTGGGGTTGGCCCACTGCCCCACTTCCTCCCACAAAGAAACTGCCACCCAACAGTCCCCAACCTGAAGCAGTAGCCACTGCCTCAGACTCTCCTCCAGATGCACACCAAATCCTCAAATAATACAGGCTGAGGTGTTCAACAAAGAGGAATGCAATGTGTTACCTTCCCATCGAGCCACCAATTGTGCCATAGAGTTAGAACCCAGGGCAAAACTGCCTAAACGAAAGATGGATTCCGTGATACCAGCTGAAATGACTGAGTTGAGAAAATACATTGATAACAATTTGGACGGAGGTTTCATTGAACCTGCCAAATCTAGGTTGGCTGCCCCAGTGCTGTTCAAAGAAAAGAAAGTGCTGGGTTGAGATTATGTGTGGATTTTAGGGCATGAACACCATGTGCATAAAAAACATGTACCCCTTCCCCCTCATGAAGGACTTATTAAACCACCTGTCGAAAGGCAAGGTCTTTATCAAACTAGATTAGAGAGAAGCTTACTACCGTAACTGCATAAAAGAGGGAGACAAATTGAAAACTGCCTTCAACTGCCCTTTGGGTAGTTTCCAATTTTGAGTCATGCCTCGAGCCCCCCCCCCCCAGTGTTTATGCCAGGGGTCAGCAACTGGTGGTCTGTGGACCACTGGTGGTCCATGAGAAAATTTTGCGGTCCACAGAGAAATGTCACCCCCAGGCACCCCCCCATAGCAATTAATCCAGGCTGCATGGGAACACAAGGCTGTGTCACCCACATGACCTGCGGGAACCCTCCCCACCCATGCACTTCTTACCTGGAAAACTTGTCTACTAAGTTTCTATTTTTCCTTTTTTTGTGACCATCAGCTGTTCTGGAGATTTAGATTAGCTAGAAAGCAGGAAATTGTTGCATTTCTTGCTTTCTAGGTAGTCTTTAGATCTTTGGCTCTGCTTTTAACCTTCCTTAGGACTGAAGCTTCTATTATTCAGTGCAAACTCACTGCAAGCAAATTTTATATGACAGATTCAGGGAGCTGATGGCAGATAGTAGATCTCTGAATGATTCTGTGAGCAACTCAATCTACCTGTCTGCTTTGCTTGATTTTGGGTAAAAGTTGCTTTTTTTAATAAAAAAAATTTCAATATTTACATACATGGTGTATTGTGAGTTAATTTTGTGAGTTTGCTTGATAGCAAATTTTATGTGTCAGACTCAGGTAGTCGATAACAGAAAGATAGATTTCTGAATGAATCTGTGATTCTGTGAGCAACTAAATCTGCCTGCCTGCTTTGCCTGATTTTGGGTAAAAGTTGCTTTTTTAAATAAAAAAAATCAATATTTACATAAATATTTATAATATTTACATACAAGCCATGCCCAGCCTGTCACATGACCACACCCACAAATTAGGCCATGCCCACAGAACCAGTTATGAAATTTGAATCCAACCCCTGCCTTTGTGTGTTTGTGTGTGTGTGTTTTGTGTGTGTGTGTGTGTGTGTGTGTGTGTGTGAGAGAGAGAGAGAGAGAGAGAGGGAGGGATATTAGATAAGATATCTCTCTCTTTCTCTCTCTCCCACCAATGTCAGCAAGCCACCGTCAGTCAAAATTCATATTAATGGTCCCCAGGATTTAAAATTTGGACCCTGAGGTCCAAAAGGTTGGTGACCCCTGATTTATGCAACTCATCAATGAAGTGCTACATCCACACCTATACCAAGGGGTCCTCATCTACCTGAATGACATTCTTATATTCAGCGAAACCATCGATGAACATGTCAAATTGGTCAGACAAGTGCTCAAAAAACTTTTAGCCTCCAAGTTATATGTAAAGCTGTCAAAATGTGAATTGGCTTGGGTTCGCATGAAAGGACGGCTATTATCTATTAGGAAGCTTCATCTGGGTTTCATCTGGGTGCCTGTGTTTGAGCTGGAGGTATCAGAGGGAGTCTGTTTGTGCCCCGGTGTTTGCCTGGCTTGTGGTGTGGAGATCTTTCTATTTGAGAGTGCAGGTTTCCAAATGATTGACAGTCTGGTGGAATCATCTCTTCTATTCATGCTTTCAGGTCTTTTTTCAATCTCTATGGCTTCTCTGATGATTCTGTGGCTGGGGTTTTCTATAGTGGCCAGGGTTTTAGTGCCATTGCAGTTGATGTTGTGACCTGTGGTTTTAATGTGTTGGACTAGTGAGGAGGTGTGTTCCAGCTTTTTTACTGCATTTTTGTGTTCATCCAGGAGGGTACTTATTCTTCTATTGGTCTGTCCAATGTATGTGGCCGGGCATGATGTACAGGGAACTTCGTATATGCCTTGGTTTTCCAGGTCAATTTTGTCTTTGGGGTTTTTAAGGATGACTGCTATTTTTTTGTCTGTTTTGAAGGCAGTCTAGATGTGGTGCCTGTGTAGTATCTTACTGATTTTGTCTGTAGTACCTCTTATGTAGGGCAGGACAGCTGTTCCATAGGTCTGTTGATCTTCTAGGTCTCTGTTATGTCTTGGTGTGTTTTTGTGGATCAAGCTGGTGATTTTGTTTTTGTGGAAGCCATTGGCTGTCAATACTTTAGTCAGGGTGCATATTTCAGTCTTTATATGTGTCTTGTCTGCCAGGCGTTTGGTTCTGGTAATTAGTGTTTTGGCCATGGAATTTATCTGTGCTGGGTGGTGGTGGGATTGGGCGTTGAGGTAGCGGTTGGTGTGTGTTTTCTTCTGATATATGGTGTGTCCCAGTGTGCCATCTGTTCTTTTGTAGATTAGTACATCTAGGAATGGTAGTTGTTTGTTTATTTCCATTTCCATGGTGAACTTGATTTTGGGGTGTGTGCTGTTTAGGTGTGTTAGGAAATTGTTTAGGTTTTCTTTTCCATGGGGCCAAATCACAAATGTGTCATCGATGTATCTTAGCCATAGTTTGGGTTTGTGGGTGGCATTAGCCAGGGCTCTGGATTCGAATTCTTCCATGAACAGGTTTGCAATGACGGGTGACAGTGGTGATCCCATAGGGGCTCCTTCAATTTGCTTGTATCTTTGTCCTTTGTACATGAAATATGTATTGGTTAGGCAGTGTTCTGTTAGTTCCATGAGGTCTTTAGTTGGTTGGTATTTATTTTTGATGATTTCAAGAGTTTCTTTTTTCGGGACTTGAGTGAATGTGAAACCAGGTCGAAACTTACAAGCAGATCTTCTTGTTCCACGTGTAGATCTTTGATCATTTCTAAGAAGTGATATGAGTTTTGTACATATGAAGCTGCGGTTTCAGCATGGGGCTGTAGTTGTTTTGCTAAGTGTTTAGCTATGTTTTGTAATGGTGCTCCTTTGGAGCTGACTATGGGTCTGAGAGGTATGCCTTCTTTGTGTATTTTTGGGAGGCCGTATAATTTGGGGCATCTAGAAGATTTTTCTCTTGGGATGATCGTCTGTTGGATTTCTTTGCTTATGTGGCTGGTTATAATTTTCTTCTTGGTTAATTTTTCCAGATATGTGGTTGGGTCTGTGTTTATAGGTTTGTATGTGGAGTCTTGGAGTAGGTCTGTCAATTTTGTTTCGTAGTCTTTTCTATCCATTACTACTGTGGCATTCCCTTTGTCTGCTGGGAGTATTATTATGCTGTTATCATTTTTCAGGGTTTGTAGCGCTCTGAATTCATCTTTTTGCAAGTTGTTTTTTGGTGGTTTGCTTGTGCACAAGATGTTTGTAACCTGGTGTCTTATTCTGTCAGCTTCATCTGTATTTAATTTGGTTAGGCTGGATTCTACTGCACATATGATGGATTCTGTGGGGATTTTTTGGGTGCTATGGCATTACTGAATCCTTTGGTTAGGACATCTGTTTCTGTTTTGGTGAGTTCTCTGTTGGAAACGTTATATACTAATTGTTTCAGGTGTTGTTTTGAGTTGTTGGGAGTTTTCTTGTCATGTTCTAATTTCTTTAGTTTCTTTAAGTGGTTTCAGTTTCAGCTCTCCAAGTTGTAAGTTGTTTTATCTTATCCCAAAGTAGAGGGTGGATTTTGCTGCTCAATTCTAGGTTTAGTGCTAGCAAATCTTTGTTTAACTGATCCAATTGGAATCTTTTACTGTGAACTTCGTTCCTGAGTAAAACCATTTCTGTTCTTTTCAGGATACATCGAGTAGCTGCTGTGCTGTGATGAAATGTTAATTTGAAGCAGGTTGGTGTTGCATTGTTGTCTCTGCAGCTGCGTAGGAATTTCAGGTCACATAATATTCCTGCTCATTTAACTTCCAGCTTCTCATAGCTTTTGATCTGGCTATTTATTTCCTCCCCGTAGAGGTCAGATATTTGTTTTTTTAAGTTTTTGCAGGGACTTACATGTATGCTGTTCAGCTTCCTTTGGGTATTATCCCACGTCATTGTAGTGCTTTTAAAGTTGTAGCAACATTTCAGCAGAATCTCACCTGCCATCATCAGGCTTCTGTATTGAGTTTGTATGTGGGTCAGGGTCTCACAGCCGTTGGTTTTAAATTTGAGGCTAGCCTATTATTGTGGCAGGATGTTTTTTTCTGCATCCTGATTGGTTGAGAGTCTTGGTCTGTGTTTATTGGACTTGCCCTACATAAGAGGTACAACAGACAAAATCAGTAAGATACTACACAGGCATCACATCAAGACTGCCTTCAAAACAGACAAAAAATTAGCAGCCATCCTTAGAAACCCCAAAGACAAAATTGACCTGGAAAACCAAGGCATATTACGAAGTTCCCTGTGCATCATGCCTGGCCACATACATTGGACAGACCAATAGAAGAATAAGTACCCTCCTGGATGAACACAAAAATGCAGTAAAAAAGCTGGAACACACCTCCTCACTAGTCCAACACATTAAAACAACAGGTCACAACATCAACTTCAATGGCACTAAAACCTTAGCCACTATAGAAAACCCCAGCCACAGAATCATCAGAGAAGCCATAGAGATTGAAAAAAGACCTGAAAGCATAAATAGAAGAGATGATTCCACCAGACTGTCAATCATTTGGAAGCCTGCACTCTCAAATAGAAAGATCTCCACACCACAAGCCAGGCAAACACCTGGGTACAAACAGACTC
Organism: Laticauda colubrina; assembly: GCA_015471245.1. Lineage (NCBI taxonomy): Eukaryota > Metazoa > Chordata > Lepidosauria > Squamata > Elapidae > Laticauda > Laticauda colubrina. The sequence continues at coordinate 32,708,076 of BLBF01000025.1, read as the reverse complement.
CCTCTGATACCTCCAGCTCAAACACACCCCCACCAGGCACCCAGATGAAACCTAGCTTCCTAATAGATAATAGCCGTCCTTTCACATGAAGCCAAGCTGCACTGAAAGCCTCCAATACAGGAACAGAGTGTTGCCAGCCAATCAAAGCCACAAAACAGACAGAAGAAACCAGAAACACCAATCAAACAAACTCCAAGTCCAATAACACAGACCAAGACTCCCAACCAATCAGGATGTCGAAAAAACCATCCTGGCACAGCAGTAGGATAGCCTCAAATTTAAAACCAACGGCTGTGATAGCCTGACCCACATACAAACTCAATACAGAAGCCTGATGATGGCAGGTGAGATTCTGCTGAAACGTTGCTACAACTACAATGACGTGGGATAATACCCGAAGGAAGCTGAACAGCACAAACACACAGACACAGACACACAGACACACAGACACACAGACACACACAGACACACACAGACACACACAGACACAGACACAGACACACACACACACACACACACACACATATATATAGAGATATATATAGAGATTGAAAAAAGACCTGACAGCATGAATAGAAGAGATGATTCCATCAGACTGTCAATCATTTGGAAGCCTGCACTCTCAAACAGAAAGATCTCCATGCCACAAGCCAGGCAAACACCTGGGCAAAAACAGACTCCCTCTGATAGCTCCAACCTAATCCCCCCACCAGGCACCCAGGTGAAACCCAGCTTGCTAATGAATAGCAGCTTGCTAATGAAGAGCAGCCGTCCCTTCACATGGAGCCAAGCTGCACTAAAAGCCTCCAACACAAGAACAGACTGTTGCCAGCCAATCAAAGCCACAAAACAGACAGAAGAAACCAGGAACACCAATCAATCAAACTCCAAGTCCAATGAAACAGGTCCAGGCTCCCAGCCAATCAGAATGAACCAGCCTCAAATTTAAAACCAGGAGCTGTAAGATCCATATCCATACAGAAGCCTGATGATGGCAGATGAGATTCTGCTGAAACGTTGCTACAACTTTAACAGAACTACAATGACGTGGGATAATACCCGAAGGAAGCTGAACAGCATATATATATATATATATATATATATATATATATATATATATATATCACAATGGTAAATGAAACACTCATTCCATTCCAATTCAATTCTATCATTAATATTACTTCCCTCTTCCCTCTCTTCTTCTCCCTCCCCTTTTTGCCTGCTTGGTCTCTCTAATTCTGATTCTCTCTTCTGTAATCCTCTCTTCTGTTTCTTCCTAATATTGTAATTATTTTTTAAACTATTCTTTTTTGGGGGTTGTTTTTTCAGATCTTAAATTTTTCTCTCTCTTTCCCCCCCTTTCCTTACTTTTCCCCACATAAAATTACTTGATCATTGTAGATGGCTTCTTCTTTGTCCTGCCCTTCTTGTTCTACTGGCATTTCTTGTTGTTTCTCATAGTTCAGGATCTCCATTTCTAAAAATTTAAATGCGAAGCCAAAAATACCTCTTCCTTCTTGTGCATCTTCTTTCTGTTTTTTAAATTCAATTTTCAATTCTTCTAAGAGTGATACCATTTTAAAAACTTTTAAACAACCACCCAATTAATTTTAGTCCTTTAGATCCAATAACCAAAAATCCAAAAATCACCAAATAATCCAAGTAGTCCAAAACTGTTTCTTCTTGCTTCTTTTTTCCCACTTTCTTTTCCTGGGGTTCTATTATCTTGTTACAAAGTTTCAATTAAAATGTATCTTTTAGGAATCTTGTTAAAGTTTCACTGTAAGTTCCTTTTAGTTCCAGGCACTCTCTTCCATTTTTTCCAGATCCCGCCCTTTTATTCTTTCCTTTTCTCTCCTTTCTTTCTTTTAAAAGTTTTTGAGTATTCAAAAGTCTTTATTATCCCTTTGACATTTTATTTTCAGCTTAAATGCCTATTGATGTCAAAGTGGATTTTAGCCAGTTTCTTGCTTAAATCTCTTAGTTGTCAATATGGGGAAGGAAAGGAAAAAAAATGAATCCTTTCCCTTCCCTCTCTCATTTGCCACTTCAAAGTCTTCTTTGGGAGCAATGATTCTTTATAATTCAAATTCCAGGGTACCTTACATTGCTGTTCTTTCAGTTCGACCCGGTCAGCCAAAACTCTCTCTTCTTATCTTCCTTCTGCACATTCTTTTCAAGTCATTCTTCTTTGAGGTGGCCATTTCTGACCACGGCTGCAACCGCCTTTGGGAAAAGGAGTAATGGCCAGCTGAGGAGGAGAGATGTGGCTCTCCTCGACCCTGCTGGCAGTCTGCCCCCTCTTCACCACCTCTACGGGATGACTTAGCCCCTGAATCCATCTGGGTGCTCCATCGCCAAAGAAGCTCAAACCGGAAGCAGGGAAAGGGACAAAACTTTATGTACCCAATAATCTAAGACTAATGGTACTAAAGCATAGCCATGACTCAATGTTGGGGGACACTTTTGGGTTCTTAAAACCCCTGCATTTAGTGAGGAGGCAGTTCTGGTGGCCAAAAATGAAACCTGATGTTGAAGACTATGTGAAAAGCTGCTCAATTTGTGCAACAATGAAACACAGAACTGGAAAAACTCCTGGACTCTTTCAAAAAGTAGCTGAACCAACAAAACCATGGGAAGAAATCATGAAAGACTATTGTGGAATTACCTGAAAGTGGAGGGACTACAGTGATTTGGACTGCTATCAACTGATTATCTAATCAAGCCCACTTTACAGCCCATAAAGGACTACCTTCAGCTAAAAAGCTTGCAAACCTGTTTGTAAAGCATATCTATAGGCTCCATGGAGTACTTCATAGAGTAATCTCAGGTGTACAGTTTACCGCTAAGTTCTGGAGGGAATTTTTAAAGTCTATTGGGTCATCCCAGGGCTTTCCTCAGCATTCCATCCTGTGTGCAATGGGGCATCTGAGAGAACAAACGCCATGGTGGAACATGCCATGTAAATTATGTTAGATGCTATGTAAATTATCAACAGAAAAACTGGGCAGAGCTCTTGCCATTTGCAGAAGTTGCTAACAATAATGCAGTACATAGCAGCACAGGCTTGACTCTGTTCCAAATCAACACTGGCATGGAATTTGTCCCTACACTGGAATTACCTAGGGAACCCCCCACATCCATGTCTTTAACGGAATGGATGGACTCATTAAAAAAAGGTTGGGATGATACAAAAAAAGCTTTAACTGAAGCTGCTGAAGAATATAAAAAGCAAGCAGAGAAGCATAGGTCCCTCCAACCACCATTTAAAGTAGGGGACGGAGTGTTTTTGTCAACTAAATATCTCAAATTAAACTTCCTAGTGGGAAGTTGGACCTAAATTCTTATGTCCATTCCCTATATCAAAAATAATCAATCCAGTCACAGTCCAATTAAGTCTTCCCTGGCTATTGAGTAAAATATATCCAATGTTCCATAGTAGTTTATCAAAACCAGTTGTAGGATCAAATTTAATTCCAACATTTAATGGAGGAGCCCATTCCAACAGCTCCTCCCAAACATTTGATTGTACAGGGTGAGACATATTATGAAATTTTAAAAAAATTGATTCTAAATTGCACTGAGGGAGATTACAATATTTGGTATTGTGGAAGAGTTACCCTTTGTCAGAAGCTATGTGGGTAAAAAGTTGGGATGTACATTCAGATAGATTGATTAACCAATTCCATAATGAATTTTCTGACAAACTGGAGGGTCCCCTTGGAGGGGGGAGAGGGGGTTAAGGGCATCACATTAAGGTCATCACCCTGGTTGTGTTTTGTTTATTATCTTTTAGGAGGTAAACTTCTCAAGGGGGGGACGCCTGTCAGCTTTGGAAGCCATATTCCTTGCTGCCACATAGTTTGAGAAAGTGGAAGGGGGGTGATTTCAATTGAGTATTTCTAAGTAGACAATATAAAATTCTTTTCTTAGTTAAAGGTTATTAAGTGTGGAGCAGAGAAAAAAGATCTTACACTGGGATGGATCATGATTGGTCCATGTGATGTGATTATGGGGGAAAAGGGGATGGATTGTAGTTTGGGACATTGTGGGAAGTCTGGGAAAATTTAGTTTTGAGATTCCATAGATGTGCCAGGTGCTATTCTAATAAAGGTACTTTTGAGATAATGCTTGTCTCAGAGTTACTGATTGGAATGGAGGTTTGCTGGAACACTGACAGCTGCATCACCCAGTGCAGTGCTCTTCCCTGAGGGCTGCCTGCTCACGCATCCACCAGCTGGACTGGGTCAGAAACAGTGCCCCACCTTGGCCTCTCCCACTTGGCCACCAGCTTCTTGACATGAGCAGAGACTGATGGTTGGAGGGAGGGGAACCACAGTGCTGGGCTCCCATGGTGGTGAGTGCCAAGAGCATAGCTAGAATTGGAATAAAAGGCTGTGCAGCTGTGGTGGAAAGAACTAGGGTAACACCTGGCAGCTTGGATGAGCAGTTGTGAGTATGGCGGTGGCTGTTCTCACATCAAGAAGCTCTGGTTCTTTCCGCCACAGCCACACACAACCATTTATTCCAATTCTAGCTATGTCCTTGGCACTCACCACCATGAGAGCCCAGCACTGTGGTTTTCTTCCTCCAATCTCTGCTCGTGTCAAGAAGCCGGTGGCCAGGCCAAGGTGGGGTGCCATTTCCAGGCCAGTCCAGCTGGTGAATGGGCGAGCAGGTGGCCCTCAGAGAAAAGCACTGCACTGGGTGATGCAGTGGTGGTGGCAGTCAGAGCATGCCACAGCTGTTCACTTTCAAGTAGCCAGTGACCAGGTGAGAGGAGGCCCAGTACGGACACAAGGTTAGGCCTGGAGAGGCTCAGAGAGCCATCGGGATGGATGGGCAAGGCCTGGGGATGGATGGGCAAGGCCCAGGGACGGTTGGGTGAGGCCCATGGAGGCAAGTGGTGGTGGTGGGGGGGGAAAGGCAACTGGCAGTGACAGCAAAATGCAAGTAGTGGGGTGGAAGGAGAAAAACAAAAGACAAGTGGTGGGGGGGGGAAGGTGACCAGGGCTTGCAGAGCCTTACTCACCCAGAGAGACCAAGCAGAGCCACAGTGAAAGCCAGGCAGCAATGGCTGGCCTGGTGGGTGGGAAAAAGCAGGCTGCAGGCATGTCGTGCATGCGCATGATGTTGCACATGTGAGATAGGGACTGACAGGACAGGGAATGGAGAAGCAGGCAGAGAGGGGCAGGGCTAGCTAAAGGCCTGATTTATCGGTTCTCCGAACTATGGAGAATCATAACAACCAGTTCTACTGAACTGATCTGAACCCATAGAATCCAACCCCTGGTCCTGATGCCATAACTCTTGGGGTGGCTGATACAATGAAAAAAAAACCTGCAGAGGCAAGGTTAGGGCTGTGAAAAACTGGCCTGTCTTTGTCTGTGTTTAAAAGTAAACCAACATTGGGCCAAGTTAATCCCTGAATGGGAAGCTTCTAGAGCATCTAGAGCAATGATAGCAAACCTGAAAAGTGGTGCACACACAATCATCAGAGCCACATTCCAGAAAAGCCAAACTTTCAGGTTCTAGCATGCATGTGCGCCTGATGATCAGCTGGCCAGTGAACATGCGGAGGATAGTTTTCGGCATTGCAGTGCACGGGAAGGGATTGCACTCTGGAAAAGCAGAACTTCCAGGTTCTGATGCACATGCACACCCAACAATCAGCTGGCCAGCGGCATGTGCACACCAGTTTTCAACACTGCCATCCGTGCAAAGGACAGCTGATCATTGCACGCACATGCACACCAGAAACCCAGAAGACAAACAGGCAAGGCTGTACAGCCAGATGAAGTGGCTTTGGGCATGTGTGCCATAGGTTCATCACCATCATGGGTCTAGAGAATATGAGGTATGTCAGCCCCACTGAACACCAGGAAATTAATTCTGCTATAAAGTTAAAATGCATTTTATTGAAAGGGGTTATAATAGCAGGATCTTGCCTATATACTGGTGCTGTACCTCACCCCCCGCTTTCACCTTCTAATGAGGACAAGGCTAATGTCTGCCTCAGCATGTCTGAATGCTGTCTTGTTTCTTTGGACTTAAAAAATGTTTCAGTAATTTTGCTTAGATAACAGTTCTTGCCTTACAAGGAGTAGCAGAATATCAGAGTTGGAAGGACCTTGAAAATTTTCTTGTACAACCCCCTATTCAAGTAGGAAATCCTATACCAGGGGTCTTCAAACATGACAGCTTTAAGACTTGTGGACTTCAACTCCCAGATTTCCTCCTCCAATCAGGTTAGCTCAGGAATTCTGGGAATTGAAGTCTATAAGTCTTAAATTTGCCAAGTTTGAAGACCATTGCTTTATACCATTTCAGACAAATGGTTGTCCAATCACTTCTAGAAAAACCTCCATATTTGAGCATCCAGAACTTCTGGAGGCAAGTTGTTCCTCTGATTAATTTTTCTGTCTGGAAATTTCTCCTTACTTCTAGATTGCTTATCTCCTTGATTAGTTTCCATCCATTGCTTCTTATCCTGTCTTCAGGTTGACCCCTTCTTCTTTGTGGCATCTCCTCAAATAATAAAACACTGTTATCATGTTGCCCCTAGTCCTTTTTTTCATTAAATTATGTTCATAGACTTGAGCTAATGCAAGCATTATCTGAGTATTTAAAATTACTAATACATTATATTCTATAAATGGTGGGCTTTATTTTTAATATTTTTAAAAGGTGCACAGGTACATGAAGGGAAAACTTTGTGATAACATCCTTGTCTTCTGTCAAAGTACAGGAACATGCTCAGTACAGCAATTATGCTTATGCTGATTCATTTTCTCTCAAACTAATAAAATGAAATAAATCCCCAAGGCTTATTTATCCAGCACTATGTTCCTGGTTAATTAATTATTGTAGTGAACCTTTTGTTGTCATCTAGCTTTAGTAGTTCCATGAGATTCAGACTCAGGAGAGAAGACGGAAACTGAGAAGAGGGTTGCCATACACAGTATTTCTTTACTCAGTCTGTAGTGAAGACCAGAAGCCTGCCAAAAAAGATTAAAAAGTGAGTGATATTTTATTCAAAAACTTCAGTCAGGATGTTAGAATATTAGAATAATATATAAAATAAACAACAAAATAAAAAGCAGCTATAAAAACTGTGTTCCAAGGTAGTTAACTTTGATGGTGGAGGGGACATTTCACATTTTTAATGGTTAGGGACTACTGTGGGCAGGGTAATGATGCCAAAGGAATGGAGCAGGATTTTCAGAGGGCCTTAGTCTGGAGGACAATTTAAGTGGTTGTTTTGTTTCTTCCTTTCTCGATTACAAAATTAAATCTATTAAAGGGGTTTTGTCTATGAGGTTTTCACCTTCAAAAGGTAGGCAACTATTTCACCTATTTTCAGAAACTCTAGTCAAAGGTAGTTTGCTTCTTTTTAAACTGAGTTAATCACAGTTGGGTAGGTAATACTAATTAATACATCAAAGTTTACAAATCACAATTCATATCATATGCAAAGCTCAAGCTATATTATGTTTTAGCACAGAGTATGAATGCAGTATAGAAAAATGTCAAGCAGCAAGGACACCAAGGTGACACCAAGGGACATCTACAGTACTACAAAATTGAAAAAGAGAAATCATATGAGCCTCCCGTGTAAACCCAAAGGTTCAAAAGGCCACTTTTGTCAGTAAAAATGAGTTTTAATTTGCCACAATGTCACAGGCGTCTTCTTTTATCACTACCATGATTGAAAATGAGTGTGCAAGGTATATCTATTATTTTTTAAAAAAAAAACTGTACTTGAAAGGGACCATATGCAGGCAGGGGCCTCTCAAGCTCCAGAAACAAACATGCTTATTCCTTAAGACCTGAAAACACTGCTCTCCATCCTCTGGCTTTTTCATTTCACCATTTCCTCTTAAAGAAAGCAAAGCCTAGCCATTCTCTTTGCTTGTTGGCTGTCAAGATAGATTTGCTACAGCACCCATTATTTGTTGCTGATAAGTCATTCTTCCAAATTAGAGAGGTCATCCATCTGTCCAAAAGTTTCTTGTGTAACTGAGCACCACTGATGAAAGAAACTCCTGTTACAAAAGCTGCAGCGTTATGATCACAAGGTTTGTAACAGATAACACCCAATGGCCATAAAATTGGGAAAAGGATAAAACATTTCTAAAATTCAGTAAGGAATGAAGATGATGTTTTCCATCCCTGGAAAATTAGCATATCGTGGGGGATTTGTGTAGCACACCATGGAGAGTCTCAGAGCTCATCTGGCATCAGTTCCAATTGCCTTTTTGCTCATTGATCAAGAAAACTAGACAGTTCAGAGAACAAGTGGAAATTCAGATGTGGACTTGGCTTCTGAATTTCCAAGTGTTATGAAGAATAGAAGAAAAGTATCAGAAGAAAATGGAATCATTTGCAGCATTAAAAGAAGAAGCAATGATGGAAAATATTCCATATATTATTATCAAAGTAAAAGTAAACAAATACTAAATCTGTCTGAATCATGATCTAACATGGAGATTTGTTCAACTTGTCACAGCTGGATTCTGGAATCTTCTGGAAGGCAGTCACTTTTTAACAATAGAATTGCAGTGAAATAAATGTATGCCTTAAATAGTTGAGTGTTATTTGATCAATTGATCTGTGTTTGCTGTGGCGATGGCTGTTTTGGATTAATGAAATGCTACTCACCTTATTTATATTGTCAACCACACACAGTTAAAGGTATCACCACCTCTTATCAGTGATACGAAAGAAAGGAATAATGATGCAGAAAGACAATTTTCTGCTGACATTTAAATAAATTATATTTCAAAATATGCTTTCATATCCTGTGACAATGACTCCGGGCACTATATTTGCACCAAGAAAAGTACAGCCCACAGGCATTTTATATCAAATCTGACTTTTTGAAGTTTAAGATGAGCCTGAACACATTTATATGTATGAAACCAAAAAGAGAGAAAAGAGGAAGAATTTTTCCTTGCTCCAGGCAAACATTAACATTATATATACCCTGAAAGAATCTAAAAGAGGAAAAAGACACATAGGACAAAAACATACTTGAAATTCAAATATCCTGTTCATTGAGAGATTCCTAGCACTACCCTGAATTTCTCTTTTAAAAAAACCAGTTTTGCAATAATTTTTAATTCCTCAATAAATAAGAAAAAGATATCTGGTATGTTAAGAGGAGTCATCTCTGAATAACCAGTGAGGTATGTAAATATAGGAAAACAGATTTCCCCAAGTCCTAACATAATATGCACTCTGCCTTTTGCTTGAGTTTATATAAAAATGCTCAGCGATCTATTCAATTAGCAAAAAAGATAAAGATACCTGAGCAACTTAAGGCCCTGTCCCACTGGCTGACGGATGTAAAACAAATGCATAAAGGACACAGCGGATGAGCAAAATTTTGGAGGTGGCTCCATCCGTTGTCATCCACTCCAAAAAGTGGTGAAAATTTGCATAAACAGAATGGAAAAGAACGGAAAAGAGCAGAAAAGAACGGATGTGGGTAGTATGAAGCGGGGATGCTAAATGGATGTTCGTAGGAAGCCTAGCGGATGACAGCGGATGGAAGTGGATGACACATCCAAAGGGGTTCCGGGGGAGAATAGCGAAGCAGACGCATAACGGAAGGGGCGGATGCATAGCAGATGACGCGGATGCATCACGGACACCTATAGGAAGCAAAGTGGATGCATAGCGGATGTATATCAGATGCAAAGTGTTCACTGCGCATGCGGGGAGTATGAATTGCGTCAGCTCCGTGGGTATAAAAGGATGCAGCACACATGCAGTCAGCATTCAGAGGAAAGACGTGCTGCCACATACATCTTCAAAGAACACCATGGTTCGTCAGTTAGGGAAGAAGAGAAAGCCAGTGCCTACTCGTGCCAGCCCTGGCAAGAAGGACAGAACCACCATCCCACCCCCTGGCACTGACTCTGCAGCTGCTGGTGCTTCTCCTGCTGCTGCTGCTGCTGGTGCTGCTGGTGGTGCTTCTCCTGCTGCTGGTGCTGCTGGTGCTGCTGGTGCTGGTTCTTCTGCTACTGCTACTGCTCCTGCTGCTCCTGTGGTGCACCAGCCCCAAGGCCCTCAAAGCCCTGCTGCTCAAGCCCCAGAAGGCCCTGCTGCTGAAGGCCCCACCAGAGGGAGGAAGAGGCAAGGGAAGGAGAAGGGAGAGAGGAAACATACACCATTTCCGAGGACCATGAGGAGGAGGTGCGGGAATAGCTGAGGGAGAACGAGTACCTCTGGAGAAAGGGCCACAGACTGTATCGCAACACCAAGAAGCAGGCAGCTTGGAGAGACAAGGCAGAGAGCCTGGGCTACACTGCACATGTACTCCTGGGATGGTGAAAGCACATGCACACCTGGTATGGCAAGCTACACCTAAAAAAATCTGGCCAGGCCTCTGTTAAGCTCACTGACCGGGAGATGTACATCATGGCCAACTGCAGCTTCCTGGAGGGTGAGATCCGCCACTGAGGAGCAGCCCCTCTGAGACCCCTCTCCCTCATACAGCCCACAGACAGCCAGTCCTCTTCCAGCCAGGAGCCAGCTACCCTGTCCAGGCAGGTGTCTTCAGAGGGCCCCACGGCAGAGACCCCCCCAACAGCTGCACTCCCCATGCCGGAGGACTTGGAGGATGACGCCCTGCTGTCACAAATGGAGGAAGAAGCGGCAGCCACCAGAGACCAACGCACCCCCACCCCCACCCCCAGCTCCACAGGATGCAGGCAGAGAGGCAGACTGGAGGACCAGAACCACAGTGTGCTGTTGGAGATCAGGGACACAATGAAGACCAGCACAGAACTCTCTCAGCTGGTCCACTTGGACAGAGGATCCTCCAGCCACCACACTTTCATCACCTACGTGAGCCACACCTTGAGGGATATGCCCGAGGCCCAGGACCAGGTGATGAAGGAAAAGAACACAGCACTTCTGCACAACCCTCAAGGCCCAGCTGAAGGTGCTTCTACCCAGTCCAGGTCTGCTCCTCCACCCCAGGCGATGTCACAGCCCTTTCACGGCTTTCAACAGCCTCTCACCTACCAAGGCTATGACTACCAGGACTTCCCACAGCAAAAACAGACCTTCCCAGTCCAGGCCCAGGTTCTTCGCACACCACAGATGTGCCTTGGGATAGGTAAGGATAGTTGTGAGATAGATAAGGATAGTTGTGGGATAGATAAACCTCCAGTGCAAGCATAGTGGGACTGTATGGTCCACCATCCCAGCTGCCACACATATGGACCTTTTGTTTCAATAACAATTTATTCATTGATCAACACATTTCAAAATTAACAAAGCTCTGTATTAAATGCCCTATTCATTGTAGGACCACTCAACATACATGGCACAATCGAATCAATGTTATGAGACAGTCTCAAGGAACCATCCATTAAGCATCATGGAGATCAATGGATGATGTGGAAGAGCAAGACCAAGGGTGAAGAGGTCTGTACACCACAGCTGCTGGACTGATAGTGAGATCCAAGTGATTTCCTCCCCCTTTTTATAGGAAATATCGGTTTTCCGCTAGGTGTCCTTCCACATACTCTAGGCATACTCCAGACATCCTAAATATCCGAGATACGTCCCATATACAAATGTTTTGTCCATTTTAATGCTCAAGGAAGGCTCAAGGAAGCATCTATTAATCACCTATCATCCTGTCTTGCCACTCCACAGCTCCAGCTGGGGAGTTGCACCAGTGTCTCAGGAGGTTGCACTGCTTCTCCCCTTCACATGAAGCTCTGTTGGGACCTTGTACATCCACAGTGTCTTTCAGGTTTCGTCCTTGCCTCCATTCACCAGGCTCCATGTCCCCATTCCCTTGTTGATGGTCGACAAGTCTGTTCTGCAACACTGGGTAGCAGGTGCTCATGAGATTGTGCAGGATGCAGCAAGCTTCCATGATGCTCCTCACAGTCTCTGGGTCATGCTGCATGGTGGTGAGAAGTATCTGGAACCTGTTGGCCAGGATGCCAAAGGCGTTCTCCACCACCCATCTTGTCCTGGACAGCCTGTAGTTGAAGATCCTCTCTTCACGGGTGAGGTATCTTGAACTGTATGGCTTCATGAAGTAGATTTCTGAGGGAGAACACATCATCACCAATGATGACGTAGGTCACATCTTGTGTGTCATTGGGTAGGGGGTCTGGATCTGGAAAACCCACAATGAGGTTGTGTTCCAGCCCATCCTTGAGGTCACTTGCGTTGTATACCTGGGCATCTGAAGCTGACCCATTTCCTGAAGCATCGATGTACATGAACTTGTAGTCAGCATCAACCATGGCAAAGAGGATGATACTGAAGAAGCCCTTGTAGTTGAAATAAGTGCACCCTGAGTTGGCTGCAGCTTTGTAGGCCACGTGCTTCCCATCTATGGCTCCGACGGTGTGGGGAAAGTTCCACCTCTGATACCACTCTTCTGCAACTTTCCTCCAGCCTTCTTCAGTGGTGGGGCACTGGAGGAGCTCCTCCAGGTATTCTTCGATGATGGCCTGCACCACTTCTCTGACCACTTTGCTGATGGTGTTGTGTGGCACCTCCACGTATACTGCATGTTTCTGTATGTGGTTCCAGAGGCCAGGTGGCACAGTGCCACGTTCAGTCTAGGGTCCAGGCTGGGATGGAAGTTGGTGCTCGGCTTGGTCAACCTGGGTCTCAGACGCTGTACAAGTTCATCAAACATGGCTGGTGGCATCCGCATGAAGTGATGGAATGCACGAGGGTCTTCATTCTTCAGCTCCACCATCAACTGGTCATACAGTCCAAACTCTATTCTTCTCACGATCCATCCTCGGACCCACACAACTCTTGGATGTCTCCTTCTTCTCCTTCTGTGTAAAACTTGATACAGTCTGAACAGGTTTTGGTTCTGGTGATGAATCATATGGACTGTGTCATCATCCATGGTGGAGAACAATTGATGATGTGGAAGACCAAGACCAAGGGTGAAGAGATCTGTACACCATGGCTACTGGACTCATACTGAGATCCAGGTGATTTTCTCCCCCTTTTTATAAGAAATATTGGTTTTCCACTAGGTGTCCTTCTACATACTCGAGACAGACTGCAGACATCCTAAATATACGAGATACATCCCAGATACAAATGTTTTGTCCATTTTAATCCTTTATATACGAGATGCATATGCTTACATTCTTTCTATTTCCGTGCTACTAACGCTGTGTGGACGTTCCATGTACCTTTCGTTTCCTCCTCCTTTCCATTTTCAGCTGCAGTGGATGTGAGTTGCGAGGATGTCCAGAGGATGCCGAGAGGATACAGTGCACGTTTAACGGATGATAACAGACATAGAACATTTGTTGCCCATATATGTCACGGATGTGCATTGTATGTGGCGGAAAGTTCATCCGTTCACAAAGTTTTGTGCAGCTCAAAACTCCTTGTGCAGATGAAATCTCAGTGGATGGATGCTGGAGGGATAGAGCGTATGAAACACATATGCAGTGAGTACACAACGGATGCATCGTGTTTTCCAACGGATGGCAAGCTTTTTTTAATGTTTTACATCCTCTTTGCATCCATTGCTGCAGTGGAACATGGGCTTTAATAGACAAATAGATCTATTATATTTTTTAATAAGCAGGATTCTGCTCCTTCAAGTAGAAGCCATGCATATATTATCAAATATTACTGGTATAAAAAGATTTTTGGTATTATAGGTTCACATAAACAAACATGTTGTGTAATGGAGCATCAAATGCTATCAGTGAGGTAATCTATAATTACTGGAAAGCTTTTGTCTTCTCTTTCTTTAAAGATATATATAACTAAATTAAACTGCCGTATTGAGGGCTAGATAATCCTGCATGAAAAGGCATGCCCTCAAAGAGCTATCCTACATGCTATAGAGCAGGGATGTCAAACTAAAGTCCTGTGGGCCAGATCCGGTCCATGATATGGTCAGATCCAGCCTGTGCAACCACCCTGGAAATAATAAGGGGCTGGCCCATGTTGCTTTGAGCCTGGCCCATCCCATCCTGGTGGGTGCGCATGTGCACAGGAGGCAGTGGGCGCACACACACACAGGCCTGGCCCATGACATCCCTTCAGGTGTATGTGTGCATAGGCAGTATTGGTTGGGCCAGGTCTATGACGTATGTGCCCATCACCTCCTGAGCCCGTGTGCGTCCAGTGGGATGGGATGGGAAGGACCGAAGTGACATGGGCTGGCCCCTTACCATTTCCAGGATGGCCGCACTTACTGACCTTTCAAACATGTGTGCATGGGGGAAAGGTGTCCTGCAGCAGGGACTCCACAGCTCACCCTCTAAGAAACAAGCATGGTGGAGTCGGCACTGGCACTGGTAGTAGGCAGAGTTGGAGGGGGAGGCCTGTGATGCACATCATCAGACGTGCCTGCTCCATTTAATATGGCTGGGACAGGGCAGGGGGCTTCCTGGCACATCCAACAGGCCAGACGACATGCCTCTCCCCTGTGCCTCCGCCTCTGGCTACTACTACCACCATTGGCCAAGACAAGATGAGGAGGGGGTGGTGCAGCTGCTGCGAGACACCATCACCCACCTATTCCTGTTGTGGTTCATCAGTAGCAGGTGCAGATGGCTGAGGTCTCTGAGAGTGAGGATTCAGATGAGGGATCTGCGTGTGATGCAGGGATGGGGCCAGGATCATCAGGGAGTGGAATGCTGCCATCGGAGATTGTGGAGGCTGGCAGAAGTGATGAAGAGGTCCCCAAGAAGCCTGTGCCCAGTGCACGTGCACACAGGGCTGCTCAAAGGAAAGAGAAGTTGCAGCAGCACAGGTGACTCAGGAGTCTACAAGATAATGCCCCCTCCCTTAAGAGATAAAAGCCAGCTGAGAAATTGGAGTTCTTTGCAGGAAGCAAAGAAGTTTTTGCACTCAAGCCTGGTGAACATTCAGAATATCTTGGTTGGTGTTTAGAGACTCTTTGTGTTTGAAATATTTCTTAGTAACTTTATATTGTGTTCTTGGCAGCCTTGCACAACCTTGGCAAGGCTCATTCTTATCAGAGACAATTAGTTTGAAACACCTTTTAACCGTGAAGGAATAGAATTCGTAAAGAGTTATTAAAAGGTTTTGCTGTTACCTCTGTTTTGTGTTTGTTTCCTTGAAACAAGGTTGGGTCAAAACAACTACATCCTGTCTGCTTTGCTTGTGTTTGGAGAGCAGATCGCTGCCAGTCATCTCCTTAGTCCCCTTGTGGGTCTTGCCCTTGGCACGCGCATGGAGCACATTCCCCTCACACATCCAATGCACCTTGGCACCACTGAGGCCACCTGCAGCTCACACAGGTCCATTAGGCTGCTGCCATCACTGCCTGAAGCTGGCTCACCCAGCCTGAAGAAGGTGAAACAGCTAGTTAGAAAGGCCTAAAGGTGGCATAGCATATGTCCATTCCCAGAAGGCAGAAGGCAGCCATTGCGAGCAGGGAAAACTGGATCCCCATTAGCACCACGGGCACCCAAGCCCAGCTGGGATTGTGTGCCTCCACCTCCATCTCTGCTGGGCTTGGATGGCTTGGGTGCTGATGGGGATCTGGCTTTCCTCACCTACAGTGGCCATTTTTTTGCCTGCTGGGCCTGGGCATGCTTTACCATCTCTACTCAGCCTTTCTAGCTCCTTCAAGCTGGGCAGATGGGCCAAGCAACAGCAGAGTTGCCACCGATGATGTACCTCTTTCACTGAGGCTGCTCGGTGGAGAGAGCCAAGCCAAGCCCACACCATCCTGCAAGGTAGTAGCTCCACAGTGCTTTCAAGGCTCCTCTGAGACTGCAGTCTCTTCCCTGGACTGAAGGCACATTCTGTCTTTCAGCCCCCTGCCAATCTCCATTCTGAGCTGAGGGTTGCAGCCAAATTCTTCACTTGGCCAGCATTCCCAGAAGGTAGGGCTTGGCTATGGCACCCAATAAGTGGTGGGGCAGCTTCAGGGTAATGAGGCCATGGGACCGAGTGAGTTGGCAGGGTGCTGTCCAAATCAGAGGGCTCAAAGGCCCTCTTCCTCCAGCCTTGGGATGGGCGCCGCTCTTACCCTGCCAACTGCTACACTTCAGGGAACCCTGGCCAGCATTGCATGTTGGCTGTGAGCCACTGCAGTGGTGTGCATGAGGGGAGCATGCTCCACACACATGCCAAAAGCAAGACCCATGGGAGGCCAAGGAGAAGATGACCAGCAATGACCTGCTCTCCAATTGCAAACCAAAACAGACAATGTGATGGAATTAGCAGGTCCAGTGGTCTGCATCATGTTCCTCCCCCCAACTCTGCTTGCTGCTTAGGCAGCCAGCCTGGTTGTGGAAGCAGGCTCTGGAGATGCAGCGTATGCCAGCTGAAGGGCCTACAGGCTGTGTCTACAGTCGTAAGCCACCTCCCCTGCACACAAAGGGCGGTGAGTGAATGATGGTCAACTGGTTTCCGGCTGTAGCTGCCCCACTCCAGCCAGCCTCACTTCATCCTGTGGGGTGAGCCTCCCACCTGCCACTTTACTTACCGGAGACCCCTGGATTACCTCCCCAACCCTGCCCAGCCCCCACAGACATCACCCAAGTGGTGTGATATCAAGCAGGCCATACTCCCTGGTCATACCCAGTCAATCAAGACCATATCCCTTCCCCATATACACCCTTTCCTCCCCACAGCCCCAAGAGCACAACCAAAATGCTAATCTGCCCCTCAGTGAAATTGCGTTTGACACTCCTGCTATAGAGATATACCTAATTATTTCTTCAAATGCCTATGGCTCTTAGCTTAATAAGCAGAATGGATCTTATAATATGCATTCCAGAAATTCAAGGTTCATTCTTCAGAGGAAAAAAACAAATATCAAGCAAGGCCATCAGTTCTCCTCTGAGAAAGGCAGATATTTCTGTCATACAATCAAGTTGTATTCATTGAACTGAAATATACTCAAAATGATCATTTTGACTTTTTAAGTCAAAGCATGGGCTGGATGGCTGCCTCTCCTTCTGCTCCTTCTGCTCTCTCAATGAGAACCACAGTCTGTGGACTATTCAGTGGGAAGCATATCAACTAATATGCAAGCCTCATAGCTAGTCAAGTGAATAGGAACTGCTCTGCTGGCCACAATCCATCATACCAAGTACCTGACATACCTGGAAGGGATGAGTCTATATAATTAAATGATAATGCTCCCATTTTGTATGTAAAAGACCCAACTTTAATAGTTGGCAAAAGAATCACAGAAATTGTTCTGCTCACCGAACAATGTCCTTGATTTATTACTTCAATTGAGACTGGACTTTTGGTCATAAGTCAGGGAGGATATTAGGCAAGTTATTCCATTTAAGGAAGGTCTTTGCCCTTAAAAGTGGAAAGGAATGCTGTCTTATGCTTTGACCAGTTGACAGATGTTACAAGTGAAATGAGAGACACATCTTGCCTTTTAACTAGGCAGTTCTAAAGCTGTGAATCCTCCTGACTTGTGCTGAAGCAGACTTCAGTTTTTTAATTCCATCATTAGAACCAGAGAATATAGTGGAAACTTGGTTCTTTTATCAAATTGGAGGTGGGCGGGCCTGGGGTATTATAACTGTCCCACTGGATGACGAATTAGTCATTCTACCCAATGAACATGATTCTCAGTTTTTATATGCAATTGCAATGGATGCTCTGAAATTTGAATATTGTCTTCCTCAGTTTTTAATCCCAGAGAACACATTTGAGGAATTATATGCTGTGTAGAGACAGTGGACTGGGGTGGCTGTAAGTCCTGTAAAAAAAAAAAAAAAAACAATAAGCCACATGTCTCTTTTAGGGCCCATTATCAGTAAATCTTAGCTTCTTTAGCAACTACTTACAAGCAGTAAATGCAAAATGTGGCCTGGATTTCACTTTGTGGTTTTGCTGAGTTTTCCCAAATCATTGTGAAAGCACATGACAATATTACCTTTAGATGCATTGCTTCCTGTTGCTGGATGGCTAATTCTCTCTCTCTCCCTCCCTCCCTCCCTCCCTCTCTCTCACTGTTTTTGTCATGCCTTCCTTTGTGTTCGTATCTTAGAAGATCTGCATGCAAAAGCTGAGGTGTTACTTTCCTGCAGCAGCCAGATAGGCAAGTCTTTTCAACAACAGAATAAAATATAGTTCTGGCTGGAATTCTCTGACATTGTTGTTTTCTAGGTTTTACAGCCCCCCCCCCATTCATAAATAAGAGAGTTAGATTTTTCCTTCATAATGTGCTGCATAAATACAACTTCATGGATCTGAGAAGCTGACAGCTGCCTTACGAGATCTACCTTGGCAGGTTTAAAAGTCCACAAATCAATCATTTTTACTGTATTTACCTACTGTACTCTCTCCTGTCTAGGATGTATTGCAGAATCTAGATGGTTGGAGAAATGCCATTGTAACACTGAGCTGATAGACAAAAGCTTCATGCTCCCCAAACAATTGAGCACAAAGTGGAGGGGATGGTAAAAATCGGGACTCACAGATCTGCCAGTTACAGCATGCGAAAGGCAAAAAGCCGACTGGGGAAAGGCGTTTCTATCTCCACTTCCAGAGACCTGTGTAACGTTATGATGACAGGTCTGTGCTCAAACAGACCCATAACTATCTAATTAGCATACATGAAATGCAGATTTAATACATTAAAGTGATATATAAATCATTATTTTTTTTGTCAAATCCAAACCAGTCTAGTTGTGTTCCTTCTTATTTTCATATTGCATGATAGCAAAAAGCTTAACCCTCCTGAATATGGAAGAGAAGAATGGTTTGATGATATTAGGAGGTATTTCCAATGGTATGTTTTAGCTCTTAGAATATCTATCATTTGCATGTCCACTAGCTACTTGTGAAGCAGAAGGAAGCCATCTAACTTCCACCTGTATTTTCCACTTGGATGGATGGAATAAAAATGAAGGAAAGCAGCTCTGTTTTTTAAAAAAAACATGCTGACAATTGTTTTGTTAATAAATCTTATTATTATATAAACTCATTTAATCCAGTGGCGGAACAAACTATTTGTCCTCTGTTGACCATAAGCAACAATAATTTTTTTTTAAATCTTTACAAATCTGCTTGCTAGCATCCACCTTGTTCAGCAATGTCCATACTGACAAACAACTTTTTTTCAGGCAGGAGTTTTTCTCTGCCCCGAGAGAGAAGCTAAGGATTCAGGCTAGGTAGCACCTTTTCATGAAAAGTATGTTCCGCTGCTGCTAAATTGCAGGTCTTGTGGTGATCGAAAACACAAGCAGTGTTGCAGTTAGATCATGGGTTCCTTACAGAGATTTTTGTGGCTTTTATTAAGACAAGGCTGTATAATTCTTTTCTAATCAGGAGCTGCACTTTATTTTATTTTATTTCACATTTCAAAGGGGTTGTTGACTCATGCCCAGTGAGGTAGTGATATTGGGGCAGAGTGGGACTGAAATTTTGTGACCTATTTCTTCACTTACCTCCCTCTTCTTTTTCCTCCTGGGTCTTTTAAAATGCAAAGTGTTGTACTTGGTGCAATAAAAAGAAACCACCGCACACTATCTTTAATGTACTAGAGTGTAATCTAAGTCCCAGGCAACTTTGCAACAAATTGGAGGAGGAGGAAGGAACTGAGAGAAAGACAAATGAAGAACTGTGAAAGCCAAAATGTTGCATAATAAAGAATTCTAAGTTACAACTTACCCTGGAGGAAGTTATTAACCCTGTGTTAAAGGTCCTATCACACTGCCCAATGGATGCAAAACGTTTGTAAAAAGGACATAGCGGACGAGCAAAATGTTCCATCCGTTGTTATCTGCTTTCAAAAGGGGCAAAAATTTGCATAACCAGAGTGGATAACACGGAAAGGAACGGACGGGGGGAGGACGCAGGGCGGATGGAAAGCGGATGCAGAGAGGAAGCCTACCGGATGGAAGCGGATGGGAGCAGATGGCACATCTTCAAGGCTTCCGGGGGGGCACAGCAAAGCGGACTCGGAATGGATACAGCGGATGCAGAGCGGATGCCCAGCGGAAGCCTAGTGGATGCCTAGCATTCACTGCACATGCGGGGGGGATTTATTGCATCAGCCCCGCGGATATAAAGGGAAGCAGCTCGGAAGCAGGTCACCATTCAGAGGAAAGACCTGCATCCAGACACATCCGAGTGCCTTGCCAGCCTGCCCTGCCTGCATTCCTGCCTGCCAGCCTTGCTGCCTGCCTTGCTGACTGCCATCCTGCCAGCCTCCCTGCCAGCCTCCCTGCCAGCCTTGCTGTCTGCCAGCCTTGGTGCCTGCCTGCCTGTGAGCCTTGGTGCCTGCCTTCCTGCCCGCCTTCCTGCCAGCCTGCCTGCCAGCCTGCCTGCCAGCCTTGGTGCCTGCCTGCCTGAAAGCCTCCCTGCCAGCCTCCCTGCCAGCCTCCCTACCAGCCAGCAACCCCACAACCATGAGGAAGAAGAGAAAGCCTCAGCGATCTGCTGCCAGCCCTGGCAAGAGGGACAGGGCCACCCTCCCACCCCCTGACCCTCACTCTGCTTCTGCTGGGGCTTTTGTAGCACGGGCTCACTCTTCTGCGGCTGGGGCTTCTGCTGCTTTGCTTCTGGAGGAGCTGATGATGCTGCTTATGGTGGTGGTGCTTCTGCTCATGCTACTCTGCTGATGCTGCTCCTGGCGGTGGTACTTCTGCTCGTGATTACTCTGCTGAGGCTTCTCCTGGAGGTGGTGCTTTGCTGGTGCTCACTCTACTGAAGCTGCTCCTCGTCCTGCTGGTCTTGCTCGTCCTGCTCGTGCTCCTGGACTTGCTCGTCCTGCTAGAACTGCTTGTGCTCCTGGTCTTGCTCGTCCTGCTCGTGCTCCTGGTCCTGCTCGTGCTCCTGGTCCTGCTCGTGCTCTTGGTCCTGCTGGGGCTCCTGGTACTTACTCTGCTGCTGCTGCTGATGATGGTGATGATGATGATCCTGCTGGTGCTGCTGCTGCTGATGATGATGATGATTATTATGATCCTGCTGCTGCTGCTGCTGATGATGATGATGATGATGATGATGATCCTGCTGGTTCTGCTGCTGGTGGTGGTGTGGAGGAGCAACCCCTACAACCTGGAAGCCCCTCTGATGAGGGCCCATCTGGTCCTGCTAAAGGGAGGAAGAGGCATATGCGGGAATGGGAGAGGAGGCAATACTCCATTGAGGAGGAACACGAGGATGAGGTGCTGGAGTGGCTGAGAGGGAATGACTATCTGTGGCGGAAGGGACACCGGCTCAACAGGGACACCAAATGGAAGCAGGCTGCTTGGAGAGAGAAGGCGGAGAGTCTGGGCTACACATCGGATGTGCTCCTCGGCTGGTGGAAGCACATGCACACCTGGTACGGGAAGCTGCACCTGAAGAAATCTGGCCAGGCCACATTTAAGCTGACAGACAGAGAGACCTACATCATGGCCAGGTGCAGCTTCCTGGAGGGTGAGATCCGCCACCGAGGAGCAGCAGCCCCTCTCACGACCCTATCTCTCTGGCAGCCTGCTGAGAGCCAGTCCTCTTCCGGCCGAGAGTCAGCTCCTGTCTCCAGGCAGGTTTCTGTGGAGCGTGCCACGGTGGAGAACCCGCGGACAGCTGTTTTAACCATGGTGGAGCATGTGGAGGACTCCCTGGTGCAGTGGGAGAAAGGAGACGGCACTTCCACCACAGCCCTACCCGCATCCACCCACAGCTCCACCTCCACAGAAAGGCAGAGAGCCAGACAGGAGGGGCAGAGCCACACTGTCCTGCTGGAGATCAGGGACACCATCCAGAGCAGCATAGATCTCCTCTCTCAGCTGGTCCACACCGACTCCTCATCCTCCAACCGCAAGCCCTTCCTCACCTATGTCAACCAGACCCTCACAGACATGGCGGAACCCCAGTACCAGGTGGTGAAGGATCGGATCACTGAGCTGCTTCACAACCCTCCAGACTCAGAGGAACCTGCTCCCACCCAGTCCAGGTCTGCTCCTCCACCCCAGGTGATGTCCCTCCCATTCCAAGGCTTTCCACAGGCACTCACCTACCAGGGCTACGGCTACCAGGAGGTCCAGCAGCACAGGCAGCAGCCCTTCCCATTCCAGGCACAGAGTCATCGACAACACCATTGCCACCAGTTCCACTGATGCCACCGATGCCACCAACGACACTGCTGCCACCGACTCCACCGATGCCACCCACACCACCGATGCCACCAACGCCAGTCCTCACACAGCTGCAGACCAGACAGCCCCACTACACTGCTCCTTCCTCCACCCCACAGCCAAGCCCGGCCTCAGTACATCTGTCATCGGTACTTGGGCTGACACCCCATGGCATGGAGGAAGGAGCTCTTAACATCACGGGTCTGAGCCAGCTGTCCGAGAGCTTCCTCAACACACCGTCACCTGTTGTCCTCTCGGGGCCAGGCACCCCAATGACACTTCAGACCAGCACTCCAGCACCAGCCACCTCCACAGCACCTGGACCCTTCACCTATGAGACAGGGCACACCTCCGAGTGACCGATAAGAGTGCCAGAGACTGGGTGGCTACCTGTTGACTTTATTTGGACACTTGACTTGGGTCATTTTTCTTTTACAGCTTGTTCTTAATAAAGTTTATCTTTGCTTCACACACTTGCTTCATTTATTTTTTTTAATAAAGTCTTGGTGGAATCTTTTAAAAATGATTTAAGCCTTTGCATGCTTGTGGGATGGGTAAGGATAGCAGTGGGATGGGCAAGGATACCTTTGGGATGAGTAATAGCTGTGGGATGGGCAGGGATACCTTTGGGATAGGTAAGGATAGCGGTGGGATAGATAAACCTCCTGTGCAAGCATAGTGGGACTGTATGGTCCATCTTCCCAGGTGCCACACCTATGGCCCTTTATTAACAATAGTAATGTAATGATTCATCCACACATGTCAACATAAACACAACTCTTTATTAAATGCCCTGTTCATTGTAGGCCGACCCAACATACATGGCCCAATCTCATCTGTGTGATGAGACAGGCTGAAGGAAGCATCCATTAATCGTCTTACATCCTGTCTTGCCACTCCACTGCTCCAGCTGGGGAGTTGCACCAGTGTTTGAGGAGGTTGCACTGCTTCTTCCCTTCACATGAGGCTCTGTTGGGGCCTTGCACATCCTCAGTGTCTATCAGGTTTCGCTCTTGCCTCCATTCCCCAGGCTCCATGTCCCCATTGCCTTGTTGGAGGTCCATGAGCCTGTTCTACAAGTCTGGGTAGCGGGTGCGCATGAGATTGTGCAGGATGCAGCAAGCTTCCATGATCCTCCTCACAGTCTCTGGGCAATGCTGCATGGTGGTGAGAAGTACCTGGAACCTGTTGGCCAGGATGACAAAGGCGTTCTCCACCACCCGCCTTGCCCTGGACAGCCTATAGTTGAAGATCCTCTCTTCACGGGTGAGGAGTCTGGAAGTGTAGGGCTTCATGAGGTAGGTTCTGAGGGAGAAGGCGTCATCCCCCATGATGAAGTAGGGCACACCTTGCGTGTCGTTAGGCAGGGGGTCTGGATCTGGGAAGCCCATGATGAAGTTGCATTCCAGGCCCTCCTTGAGGTGACTGGCATTGTATACCTGGGCATCTGAAGATGAGCCATTGCCTGAAGCATCGATGTACATGAACTTGTCGTCAGCATCGACCATGGCGAAGAGGACGATGCTGAAGAAGCCCTTGTAGCTGAAATAAGTGGACCCCGACTTTGCTGGAACTTTGCAGGCCATGTGCTTGCCATCTATGGCTCCAACGGTGTTGGGGAAGTTCCACCTCTGATACCACTGCTCTGCAACTTTCTTCCATCCTTCTTCAGTGGAGGGGCACTGGAGGAGCTCCTCCATGTATTCTTCGATGATGGCCTGCACCACTTCTCTGACCACAATGCTGATGGTGTTGTGTGGCACCCTCCAGCTGTACTGCATGCTCCTGTAGGTGGTCCCTGAGGCCATGTGGCGCAGAGTGAGTGCCACCTTCAGCCCAGGGTCCAGGCTGGGCTGGAATTTGGTGCTCTGCTTGGTCAACCTGGGTGTCAGCCGCTGCACAACTTCGTCAAACATGGCCGGAGGCATCCTCATGAAGTTCTGGAATGCACGAGTGTCTTCGTTTCTGAGCTCCACCATCAGCTTGTTGTACAGTCCGTACTCTGCTCTTCTCCCGATCCATCTTCAGACCCAGACGCTTCTTGGCCGCCTCCTTTTCTTCCCGTAGTAGAGTTCACAGAGCCTGTAGATGGCTTCACACTGTTGCAGAATGATGGTGGCTAGCAAAAGGAGTTTGTTACAATCCATGGTGGACATGACTGGATGCTGTGGAAGAGCAAGAGGCAGATGAAGGCTGCAGAGGTCTGCAGCTGGGCTGCTGGGCTGAAAGTGAGATCCAGGTGAGTTGCTCCCCCTTTTTATAGGCAATATAGGTTTTCCCCTAGGTGTCCCTTTGCATCCTCTAGGCATCCTCTAGACATTCTTAATATCCGAGATAAGTCCCCTCTGCGAATGTTTTTTCTATTTTAAATGCTTTGTATGCGTGCTGCATCCGCTTTCATCCTTTCTCCGTCCGTGCTACTAATGCTGCGCGTCCGTTCCGCATCCATTCCACTTCCTCCCTGTGTCCGTTATCGCTGGAGCGGATTTGAGTTGCGCGGATGCGCAGCGGATGCGCAGCGGATGCGCAGCGGATGCCTAGAGGATATAGTGGATGCAGAACGGATGTCCCCCATATGCCTAGCGGATGCAGAATGGACGCATTGGATACATTTTCCGCTCAAAAGTTTTCAGCAGCTCAAAACCATCTGAGTGGATGAAGCGTCAATAGATGGATGCTGGACGGATAGAGAGGAAGCAAAACGGAGGCAATGAGTACAGAACGGAAGCATCGCGTTAACCAACGGATGGCAAGTGTTTTTCTCCATTTTACATCCTCTTTCCATCCGTTGGTGCAGTGTGACAGGGGCTTAAGAACCCCTTAACTATTGGCAATAAACAATGGAGAGAAGGACCTGTACATTGACTACTGTGTTGACTGTATCAAAAGTAAGTCATACAGCCCACAGTTCAGCTTTTTCTGCAGGGCCATTTGCAAAAATGAATCAAGCAAATGTAAATTCATTTATACTATAAATTCACTTGCCAAAAGCAATACCAACCATAAGAACCTCCGTTCTCGCCCTGACCTAACCATATAGCAACATGCCCGCTCCCATGTACTCTGCACTGAACTCAAAAAACGTGTAAACAATGGAGAGAAGGACCTGTAAATTGACTACGATGCTGCCTGTATCAAATGTAAGTCACACAACCCGCAATTCAGCTTTAACCTTCAACCACAACCCTACCTCAACCAATCCACCATCACCCAAGACTAGGCACGCATGCCCCTAACTACCTCAATTCCTACTACTGCTGGCCTTAAATGCAAGCTACTCAATGCAAGAAGCCTTGTGAATAAAATACCTGAATTTCTTCTCTTACTAAACATGGCTAAATTCGACATCATATTTGTCTCTGAAACATGGCTCAATGCGTCTCTGTCTGACTCCATTACCACAGTAAGAGACTATCATGTTTACCAATCAGCTCGCAAAATTTGTAGAGGGGGTAGTATTGCTATCTTCTTTAAAAAGTCCTTACATCTAAAAAAAATATACAAGTTATCCAGGAGCTTGCTCTTCCTGAGACCATCATTTTTGAACTATCCTTAAATATCACATTATGATTCTTACTATGTTACAGAGCACCTGATGATGACATCGAACATGTAAACAAGCTAAATTCACTACTAACATGGGCAACATCCTGCCCACATGCTTTTATCTTTTTTGGTGACTTCAATCTATCTCATATTAACTGAACCCTTAACAAATGTACAACTGAACCCATAAATGCAACCTTCTACAATGCTGTTACAAATCTGGGACTGGAACAACTAGTTTCCAACAACATAAAACAACTGCCTCGATCTCATCTTCTGCAATAGTTTGAATTTAATTTAATTTATGGAATACAAACTAAAGAACCTTTTCCCAACAGTGGAAACAATATGATTGACTTTTGTCTCAACATATGCCCACACAAAAATCATAACAATGACATAATCCCCAATTATAACTTCAAAAAAGGCAACTATGATCTTACAGACAATGATCTCTCATCCCTTGCAATCTCTATTCAATCAATAGCAATCTCTATCAATCAATAGCAATCTCTATTCACTGGATGCAATACTGTTGAAGACCATCACAACATGTTTTTACTTGAAGTCAAAAGAGTCATCAAACTATATGTACCAATAACAACTCCCCAAACAAAAAACAACAACAACAGATTACCCATAACAATAAGGAAACTTCAATCCAAAAAGAGAGCACTCTGATGGAAAAACAAATCTGGTCATGTTGCCAACTTCAAAAGCCGATACAAAAATTTATGCCACCAGATAAAGACTGAATGCACCAATTATCACATTAAACAAGAGGAAAACCTTCTATGCACCAATTCCACCCGCACTTTATACAATTTTATGAACAACAAACTAAAAGACTCAAGGTCCATCCCACTCGTGAAAGGACAACAACACCATTAAAGCCAACATCTTCAACACATTCTTTGGCTCAGTATTTGTAAACAGCAATGGATCATGCCCAGTATTTCCTAGCCAAACCACCAAAAACTACAATGATCTAATACATATCGATTTTACAGAAGACAATGTTGAAAAAGCACTATGCAATCTAAAATCTCTTGGACCGGATGGAATGTGTGCCTACTTCTTTAAAACGCTACCCACTGCCATAGCAGGACCTCTAAGCATCATCTTTGAAAAAACTTTCAGGATCAGCTCCTTGCCTAACCTATGTTCACAAGCCATGGTCATTCTCATCTTCAAAAAGGAGCCCCCAGCCTAGTTGAAAATTACAGACCAATCTCTTAAAACTGCATCACCTGTAAAGTCATGGAATCAATTATTAACCATTATCCTCCACTTAGAGACAAACAACCTACTCTCCAATAAACAATTTCGTTTCAGAAAAAAACTATCCTGTAATCTGCAACTCTTACACTGCAAAAACATATGGATTACACAACTCGATCAGGGCAAAGCAATAGACACAATCTCCATAGATTTCTGTAAAGCCTTTGATTCAGTGGTACACGACAAACTATTCCTAAAACTAAAATCTTATGGTATCTTTGGACAACCGCATAACTGGATAGAAGCATTCCTGTCAAACAGACAACAAATGTTCAAAATTGGGAATGTCCTATCAAATTCTGTACCTGTCAACAGTGATGTCCCCCAAGGCAGTGTTCTAGGACCAACTCTCTTCATACTCTACATAAATGACCTCTGTGATCATATTAAGAACAACTGTGTTCTCTTCGCTGATGATGTAAAGCTATTCAACACCACAGATAATTCTGTTACCCTTCAAAAAGACCTTGACTGTGTATCAGAATGGTCAGACAAATGGCAACTTCAAATCTCAACAAATAAATGCTCTGTCTTACATATTGGCAAAAAATATCAGAAAATAAAATACAAGCTGAATAGTCAAGACCTTGTTGATGATCCAAACTCTGTAAAGGACCTTGGAATACTCATCTCTAATGATCTAATTGCTGGAGCCCACTGTAATTACATCGCCAAAAAGGCATTAAGAGTTGTTAACCTAATCCTATGTAGCTTTTTCTCTGGTAATATCACACTACTGACTAGAGCATACAAAACATTTGCTAGACCAATACTTGAATCCAGCTCATCAGTCTGGAACCCACATTACATATCTGATATTAGCACAGTTGAGAAAGTCCAGAAATATTTCACAAGAAGAGTTTTCCATTCCTCTACTCATTGTAGAATACCTTATGCTACCCGACTTGAAATTCTAGACTTAGAAAACCTTGAATTACGCCGTCTTCAGTCTGATCTATGATATTGCAATGACTTACCTGTCAGTGAATACTTCAGCTTCAACCACGCAATAGATATAAACTCAAGGTTAACCACACCAAACTTGATTGCAGGAAATACGACTTCAGCAACAGAGTGGTCAATGTCTGGAATATTCTACCTGACTCTGTGGTTTCTTCCCCAAACCCCAAAAACTTTAACCTTAGACTGCCTACTATTGACCTCACCCTTTCCTAAGAAGTCTGTAGGGGGTGTGCATAAGCACACCAATGTGCCTGCCATCCCTGTCCTATTGTTTCTTTTATTTTTCTTATATGTACCCATTTCATGTATTCATAACTATGCATTTTTTGCTATTATCTTGTAAGTGATTGACAAATCAAAATAAATAAATAAAATAAAGACCAGGAATGAAAGTGGGATCCTGGACCATCACACAAACAGGCTTTCTCTGGTCTTGCTGCCCCAGCCTCTCAATCTGAAGGCAGATGACCTGTTTTCAAAATACAAGCTACAGATGGCCACTTCGGCTAAACTGCTGTGAAACTCGACAAGGAAGGCAATGATATTAGAAAACTGCACTATTTTTGAGCTTCAGCACAGTAAGTTTTTCCCTCCCAAACTCACTAAGAGAAAAATCTATCTTTTCACAAACTACATCTGTTTTAGATAAATATTTCATTTCACACAGCAATGTTGTGATGGAATGGCTTAAATCTGGACAAAAAAATTATCATGAATTAATCTAATGAATTTATCGGTGCATGTGTTCAAGGGAATTAGGGAATTAGCTAAGTCTTGTGGGTATAAAACAGATCTGATCTGAGATCAAGTGATGAGGAAATGCATTCAGAAAAGAAACATCTGCAACAGAAACATCTGATTCTGAATAAAGCACTCATCACAGCCAAGATTATACAAAAAGCTCAAGAATAAGACCATTTAATGCTAACTGTAGCCTCTCACATCCCATGTTCATTAGCAAACAGTGGTGGAAAGGAGATCGAAACATGCTTGGGGACAATATTTTAGGATTAAGGTCAGGTCGAAGGAGAAACTCCTTTTTATCTCTGCAGATTTTATTGCACTATTCCAGAAGGCAATATGAATACTGAATACTTTCTGTTTATACACTGAATACTTTCTGTTTATACTGTCAGAACAAACATTTGAAGCCAAGGATACATTTTGCAAGAAGGCCATAAAATAACCTAACAGGGCAACCAAAAATGAAGATGAATATTTTTGTGGATTCTAGAGAGAGAGAAAATTGTGAATACTAATAGAAAACAACAAGAGATAGTGATTGATACTGGGAGTTCATAGAATGCTATTTGCAACAATTTCTTATGCAATATTTGCAAACAAGCAAGTGCATAGCTGCCTGCTCAGCACGTGACTCAGGATATCATTAAACATTAAAAAAAAACCAAATTTGATAAAACACAATAAACCTAAAAAATACCCACAATAAAGTGTCATAAAAACAGAAACATAGATTCTTACATTACCAGAAAAAAATCATCCAATGGGGTTGACCATTTGCAATTCCTAAGGAAAAAATGGCATGGCTTTAATGCCTTTCAAAAGGTGAGGCAAAGAGGGCTGAACATTTGGAGGTATCACAGGCAGACATCCCCCTGATTACCCGGGTTACAAGAAGTTTGTGGGTGGGTGGGGAACCAGAGCAGTCAGACTTACAAAATGTTGTTACTGTAGCCAATCTCAATAAAAGAGACTTGCTCTGAAGCTGATTTCATAGTTGACAAACAAAGCAATGATTCAGGAATACCATTCTATACCAAACTTAGCTAGAATTTCTCCCATGGAAACTCGGTAAAATTGTCCCTGAAATCTTGCCATTGGACAACCTTTAATATCCACTGTAGCTGTTACAGTTTAAGTTCAATTAAAAATGGCGGTGCACTCAGTTGCTGCGGCTTTTCACTCTCCAATTTGGTGTGTGTATTTTGGTGATATATGTGTCTGAATCTTGTTGCATGGGGGAGGTTTACAGCCGACAAGAACTAATATGCTATGGACTATAGTCAATTAGAGCTATTGTGTCAGATTTTCAGAGGACTCACAGTATTCTCAAAGAGATAGCAAGTCCACCAGGATTTCCGTGGATTGTAATGGGATCATTTAAACGGTGCAGGCAGTGCAGAGAGAGAAGGTGGAGAAAGAGCTGCAGAGCAGGAGTTTTAACTCGCTTAAAAAGACAGCCACACAAACCATAATTGCCAAGTATCTTTCTCTCAAACACTCAGTCCCTCCTCAATAAAATGGATGAGATTAATCTGAGCGAGCAGTACAAGAATATGATGTGAAGCAAGTGTTTAGACCAGTGAATGTAAAGAAGACCGCTGGCCCTGATGGGGTACCTGGGAAAGTACTCAAAGCATGTGCTGACCAGCTTGCAAGTGTGTTTATAAATATATTTTACCTTTCTCTTACAAAAGCCATTGTTTCAAGTCTTGTCTCAAAACTTCCATTATTATTCCAGTTCCCCAAAAGTGTCAGCCTTCAAGATTTTCTTCCTTTGCTTTGCATATTTCGGCTGTCATAAATAACAAGGGGAGGAGGGGGGAATGGAGGGGGGAAGTGAGCTGGAGGTGTTATGAACCAGAGCTGTATAAACTGGGGGTGGTGGTACATTTTTGCTTAGGTTTCTATCCAATGCTTTGCGCAGCTGCAACTCTGTAAGCCCCTGTCACACAGCACCAACAGATGGAAAGAGGATGTAAAACGGGGAGAAACACTTGCCATCCATTGGTTAACGTGATACATCCGTTCTGTACTCACTGCGTCCATTCTTCATACTCTCTATCCATTCAGCATCCGTCTATTGACATTTCTTCTGATCAAAAAGTTTTGAGCTGCACAAAACTTTTTGAGCAGATAATGTATCCAACGCGTCCATTCTACATCCGCTACGCAAACGGGGAACATCCATTAGATGTCCATCGTCATCCGTTACGCGTCCGCCATATCCGCTAGGCATCTGCTGTGCATCCATGCAACTCACATCCACTCCAGCGGAAAACAGACACAGGGAGGAAGCAAAATGGATGCAGAATGGACATGCAGCGTTAGTAGCATGGACGTACAAAGGATAAAGTGGATGCAGCTCGCATACAAAACATTAAAACGGAAAAAACATTGCTATAGGGGACGTATCTTAGATATTTAGGATGTCTGCAGGATGCCTAGAAGATGCAAAAGGACACCTAGCGGAAAACCTATATTTCTTATAAAAAGGGGGAGGAAATCACCTGGATCTCACTTTCAGTCCAGGAGCCCTGCTGTGCAGACCTCTGCAGCCTTGCTCTTGCTCTAGCTCTTCCACAGCATCCAGTCATCTCCACCATGGATCATCACACACTCCTTTTGGTAGCCACCATTGTTCTACAACAGTGCGAAGCCATCTACAGGCTCATTCAGGTGTTCTACGTGAAGAAAAGGAGGCGTCCAAGAAGGGTCTGGGTCTGAAGATGGATCACGAGAAGAGCAGAGTACACACTGTATAACAAGCTGATGGTGGAGCTGAGGAATGAAGACCTTCGTGCATTCCAGAACTTCATGAGGATGCCGCCAGCCATGTTTGACGAAGTTGTGGAGCAGCTGAGACCCAGGTTGACCAAGGTAAACACCAACTTCTGGCCCAGCCTGGACCCTGGGCTGAAGGTGGCACTCACTCTGCGCCACCTGGCCTCAGGGACCACGTCCAGGAGCATGCAGTACGGCTGGAGCATGCCACACTGCTTTATCTGCTATCCCGCATCAGATGGGCGTCTCATGATAGGGAGCAAAGGAGAGAGAAATGACAGGAGACAAAGTTCCTCACGATGAGTGCGCCCCGAATGTCCGGGTACACGCTCTTTTATTATGCTCATTCAAAAGGGGGTGATTGTTTATTCAGAACCTAGGTTAAGCCTAGGTCAGACGGAATATACAGATTTAACAATGGCTCAAACAAAAGCAAGATATCAGGACAGACAGGATGGCAAGATTTATATTTGATCAGGATATTACTTCTTCACAAAGCTGCATGCCAGACAATGTAATCCCAAGTGAATAAACCATTTCTGCAAATATTTGACTCCTTGTCTCTGTATGTGCCCTGTAAAAGGTCACTGAGAAGACAGAAGCTTAATGATTATACGTGAATGATACAATGTTGCAATGTCTGAATGATACATAGTTGCATTGATACACAGTTGCAAACACATAAATGATACATAGTTACAGCATCTCCTCTGTTTTTATTTTTTATGACGAATCTTCTTCCTTGTCCAAGAAGACAGGAACCTTTTTTCTAAAATGTTCACCGTCCCAGTCATCTAGGCAGGAGTGCGATCCGTCAGTGTCAGGGTTGTCCAAGGAGCGGTAACTCAGCAATGACAGTTTTTCATCCGGTGTTAAGGACTTAACATGAGCTTGCAATAACACATTAACATTAGCAGTTATGGAGGATAATTGATTTTTCAAAAATTGCAATATTCTATTAAAACAACAAGGTCCTATAATACATATCAATATAATGATTATTAA
>BLBF01000025.1:32595251-32669979 GCA_015471245.1 Laticauda colubrina | reverse complement strand
TATTCTATTCTATTCTATTCTATTCTATTCTATTCTATTCTATTCTATCCTATTTTGACTGTCAAATGTTTCTGATGCTTATTGGACCCTAACATACTCAAACCATTCCTGATATTTTGCAATACATAGATGTGATTGTCTATGCAGCAACTATTGACGGGCTCTGTTACAAATGATAGCAGTTGTTGATAGATCCCATACAAGAGAATTAAATTAAATAAAAGCAAATGTCACTTTGATCATGAAGAAATTTATAACCATTCTATTATACCTCTTATGTTCAACTTTTCTTAAATAATACCATATTTATATTAGTATTCTTATAGTTCTAACCAGAATTTCATGATACACATATTTTTTTCTAGTACTTTGATCGACTTTCATTGTAGTTTTCTAATCTTTGCATCTCTTATCTAACCAATTGTACCATATGTCTTAAACAAAATAATATTCTGATTCTCCTTTATATTTAATTTCCATTGTCAACCTGTCCATTTCAGCACAATCAAGTATTTTCCTTATTACCATTTCTTCTGTGGGTGTATTTCTGTTTTTCCAATTTTTTGTGGGGTTTTTTGTCCAATTTTGTTCTCACTGCTGTTACTATATGAAACATCAGTTACTGAATTTTCTTATTATATTTCCCTGTTAGTATGCCTAATAGAAATAGATCTGGCTTAAAGTCTATCTGTTGTTTTATCATCTCCTGCAAACAATTTTTTATCTTTGTCCAATATTTTTTCACCAACGGACAGGTCCACCAAATATGGTAATATGTTCCCTGTGTCTGTTTACATTTCCAGCATTCTGATGGGCTATTTGGGAACATTTTTGCTAATCTTGTTGGTGGTAGATGTCATTTATAGAACATTTTTTACAAATTTTCTCTTTCAGCTGCTGACATAATCAATCTATAACTTTTTTCCTACAGTTTTTGCCAATCATCCAAATTTTGGTGTACCCAAAATTTTTTGCCCAGGTTATCATATTTTCCTTTACTATTTCTTCTTCCATTTTAAACCTCAGTAAGTAGTCATAAAAAATTTAATTAACTTTTCATTCATCTCCCCTGTAATATCTTATCCAAATCTTGTGGTCTACTATAGAATCCATAACTCTTTGTATCCTTCTTATATTTCGCCTATAGTTGCCTATATGGACACCAGTCCAAATTGATTCCCTGATTGTTTAGTTCCTGTTTCATTTTTTAGTTCCCTTGTTCATTTAGTATATCTTTATACCTTAGAGTTTTCTCCAGATCTAACACATTTGGATATATTAATGCCTCCATTGTTGATACCCAGACCAGTATTTTGGTATAGTGTTTCTGTTTAATTTTTCCCCATATTTCTAACAGAGCATTTCTAACTTGATGACTTTGGAAATAACTATGTGATTTGCTTTTCCCGTCCCAAATGAATGCATGCCACCTCAGTTATAAGTTATGTCCTTCTATCACGTAAATCCTTTTGTCCTTTAAATTTATCCACTTTTTTATTCATGTAAGGGCTGAGGCTTGATAATATAGCCCCCAGTCTGGTAGTCCAAATCCTCCTTTACTATTACTGTCCTGTAACATTTTCAATATGATCTGTGGCTTTTTCCCTAACCAGATAAATTTCGCTATTAGTCTATTTAAATCTTCAAATAATTTTTTACTTAATTTTATTGGGATTACTTGAAATAAAAATAAAATTTTTGGTAGGATGTTCATTTTAATTGTAACTATTCTTCCAATTAGTGAGAGTTGTGAGAGTTAGTTAGAGTAATGAACTTAGTTGATTCCTAACTGTGTCTTCTATTACTTCATTAGCAGAAGAGTAAACTCATCAAGTTGTTGATTTACATATGTTGGATTATGAGGAATCTTTACTAAAAGAACTCCATTTGTTTCTCAGCATGATGTTTTGCTCAGGAATTATTGACATATTGTTCAGTCCAACAATTGGATGAAAATAATTATTGTTCTACTGCACTTATTTAAGCATGTTGTTCTTATAAATGTAGGCAATGGCCTCTTAGTACATGGAAAGTGGATTGTTAAATTCAATCTAAAGTATGCAAATAGTTAGGTTTTGTATGTTAAATTTTACTGATTGAATGTGGACTTGGATGCAGAAGAATTCATCAGGAACTATGCTCCTTATGTGTAGATTCAACCTTTAAGCCCCTGTCACACTGCAGCAACGGATGCAAAGAGGATGTAAAACGGACAAAAAAGCTTGCCATCCGTTGGTTAACACGATGTACTCACTGCCTCCATTTTGCTTCCTCTCTATCCGTCCAGCATCCGTCTATTGACATTTCATGCGCTCAGAAAGTTTTGAGCTGCCCAAAACTTTTGCGCGGAAAATGTATCCAATTCATCCATTCTGCATCTGCTACGCATCCGCTACGCATCTGTTACGCACCCGTTACGCATCTGCTATATCCGCTAGGCATCCGCTGCACATCCGCGCAACTCGCATCCGCTCGGAAGCAGGAAGGAAGTGGAACGGACGCGGAACAGATGCAGAACGAATGCAGAACGGATGCAGCATGGAAACAAAGTGTTTAAAATGGAAAAAAAGTTTGCAGAGGGGACCTATCTTGGATATTAAGGATGTCTACAGGATGCCTAGAGGATGGCTACAGGATGCCTAGAGGATGCAAAGGGACACCTATACTGCCTATAAAAAGGGGGAGCAACACATCTGGATCTCACTTTCAGAACAGCAGCCCTGCGGTGCGGACCTCTGCAGCCTTCATCTGCCTCTTCCTCTTCCACAGAATACAGTCATGTCCAGCGTGGATCGAAAAACGGTCCTTTTGGTAGCCACCATCCTTCTGCAACAGTGCGAAGCCATCTACAGGCTCTGTGAACTCCACTACAGGAAGAAAAAGGGGAGGCCAAGAAGCGTCTGGGTACGAAGATGGTTCGCCAGAAGAGCAGAGGATGGACTGTACAACAAGCTGATGGTGGAGCTCAGGAACGAAGACACTCGGGCATTCCAGAACTTCATGAGGATGCCTCCAGCCATGTTTGACGAAGTTGTGCAGCGGCTGACACCCAGGTTGACCAAGGCAAACACCAACTTCCAGCCCAGCCTGGAACCTGGGCTCAAGGTGGCACAGACTCTGCGCCACCTGGCCTCAGGGACCACCTACGGGAGCATGCAGTACGGCTGGAGGGTGCCACACAACACCATCAGAATTGTGGTCAGAGAAGTGGTGCAGGCCATCATCGAAGAATACAAGGAGGAGCTCCTCCAGTACCCTTCCACTGAAGAAGGATGGAAGAAAGTTGCAGAGCAGTGGTATCAGAGGTGGAACTTCCCACACACCGTTGGAGCCATCGATGGCAAGCACGTGGCCTGCAAAGCGCCAGCCAAGTTGGGGTCCACTTATTTCAACTACAAGGGCTTCTTCAGCATCATCCTCTTCGCCATGGTCGATACTGACTACAAGTTCATGTACATAAATGCTTCAGGCAGCGGCTCATCTTCAGATGCCCAGGTATACAACGCCAGTCACCTCAAGGAGGAGCTGGAACGCAACCTTATTGTGGGCTTCCCAGATCCAGAACCCCTGCACAATGACACACAAGATGTGCCCTACTTCATCGTGGGGGATGATGCCTTCTCCCTCACAACCTACCTCATGAAGCCCTACACTTCCAGTCTTGCAGAACAGGCTCGTGGACCTCCAGCAAGGCAATGGGGACATGGAGCCTGGGGAATAGAGGCAAGAGCGAAACCTGATAGACACTCAGGATGTGCAAGGCCCCAAAAGAGCCTCACATGAAGGGAAGAAGCAGCACAATCTCCTGAAACACTGGTGCAACTCCCCAGCTGGAGCAGTGGAGTGGCAAGACAGGATGATAGATGCTTAATGGATGCTTCCTTCAGCCTGTCTCATCACACTGAAGAGATTGGGCCATTTATGTTCAGTGGCCCTACAATGAACAGGGCATTTAATAAAGGGTTGTGTTTATGTTGACATGTGTGGATGATTGATTATATTGTTATTGATAATAAAGGGCCATAGGTGTGGCACCTGGGAGGGTGGACCACACAGTCCCACTATGCTTGCACTGGAGGTTTATCTATCCCACAGCTATTACCCATCCCAAAGGTATCCCTGCCCATTCCACAGCTATCTCAACCCATCCCACAGCTATCTTAACCCATCCCACAAGCATGCAAAGGCTTAAACCATTTCTAAAAATTTCCAGCAAGACTTTATTAAAAAAAAGAAATGAAGCAAGTGTGTGAATCAAAAATAGACTTTATTAACAACAAGCTATAAGACAAAAATGAGTCTCTGGCACTCCTCTTGGTCGTTCAGTCTCAGGGGTGAAGGGTGCAGGTGCTGTGGAGGTGGCTGGTGCTGGAGTGCTTGTCATCAGCTCCTCCAGAAGCAGAAGCAGCAGAAGCGCCAGCCCCAGAAGAGCAAGCCCGTGCTGCAG
The DNA here is from genome assembly GCA_015471245.1 of Laticauda colubrina. NCBI lineage: Eukaryota > Metazoa > Chordata > Lepidosauria > Squamata > Elapidae > Laticauda > Laticauda colubrina. The sequence continues at coordinate 32,665,532 of BLBF01000025.1, read as the reverse complement.
AAGCCCCAGCAGGACCAGAGTGAGGGCCAGGGGGCGGGATGGTTGTTAAGCCTGGGTTCCCCAACCAGGGTTAGGTAGACAAGCTAAACAGAATGTGCAGCGTTAGTCAGATAGGCACACAGATAAATGAGTGAGCTAAGTTTGTATATTTATTAACATACAGTAAAAATAACAGATACGCTTGTGCTATCAATAATATATTTTATTCCAGTATAAGTTTATGGCATAGTCAAATAACAGTCCAATATTCATTTACCATGTAGTCAGTCCATTCAGGGGTATTCATTTAGCAAAGTCCATGTAGAATATCCTATGTCAGTTCATTTACAAAATCAGTCCTTTGTTGTCTCTCCCGTTTGAGCAATGCAGTCTTGATTCCAAGCAGTAATCAGGGATCATCAAAGCCAGAGAGAGCGAGCAAGCTGTAGCCTTGCTACTTTTATATTGTTTTCTTAACCACTCCTTTAATTGCTATTTCACAGTTAAAGCTGTATACACTCTAACATACACTAACTATGATTCATAGTTATTATTACACCTAAACCAGTTAGGGTAAACAATGTTATCGCTAACATTCTCCCCTTTTAGGTTACATAATAACTATGAATCATTTACATCTTTAGAAAATATTTTTTGCAACTTTCTTTAAACTTAATTGCTCCTTGAGCTTTGGTAAATTGGTCTGCAATGTTTTCTTCTGACATGCAGTATATCAGTTTAATTAATCGATTTTTCACTGATTCTCTTACATTCAAATATCTTAAGTCAGTATGTTTTGATCTAGTTTTTACAGCAATACTAGTAGCTAACTTTATAGCTGCTTGGTTATCCTCATACACCATAATGGAATCTTTTACATTTATCCCCATGTCCAACAATAACTGTTTGTAGAAAAATAAGTCAGTGCATAATAATGACAGACATGAAAATTCAGCTTCCATCGTGGTAAACTAATATGCTGTTGTCTGATTGACCTCCATCCTATTAGTGTCTTACCAAATAATATAGCCATCCCAGATGTTGATTTTCTAGTGTTTATATCAGTTGCAAAACTTGCATCTGCATAAGCACTAAGACTCAAATCACCCTTTGGTTCTATATATAATGCATGGTTTATTGTTCCCTTAAGATATCTCAATATTCTTTTTTAGGATTTCCAATGATATTCTTTTGGATCTGAATTAAAACGTGCCAGCTGATTTACACTATAAGCTATATCTGGCCTTGACCAATTGCTTATATATGATAAGCTACCAATCAAAGATTGATATATGGACTTATCAAATTTGGGACTTTGATCATTAGTTTGGCAAACTTCCTGACTCATTGGAGTCTTTGCCGGTTTACAAAGTTCCATCTTATAAGTTTTAATTAATTGGCAAATTTTATCTTCTTGAGATATCTTAAAACCATTATTTGTTTTATTTATTGTCAATCCTAGATACCTTTTAATTTCACCTAAATGCTTTATTTTTATCTTTTTGGCTAATAATGATATAATCTCATTAGCTTCATTATTAGTTTTAGTTATTAAAGCAATATCATCAGTAAATAATAATAATAATGACACCGTTCCATTATTTTCTCTTTTAAACACACACGGATCTGCTAAACCAGATTTAAAACCTATATTGTTTAACTCTTTCACAATATATTGGTTCCACTCAAACCCAGATTGTTTCAACCTGTAAAGACTCTTTTTGAGTTTCCAACAATCATCACTATTTACTTTATTTTCATGTATGCCAATTGGTTTTCTTAAATATATAGTGTGCTGCAATGGTGCATGTAGATAAGCAGTTTCTACATCTAAATGGTTAATGACATAGTTTTTCTTAGCTGCCCACACTAATGCTGCTCTTAAAGATGTAGCTTTAAGGCTTGGTGCAAAAACTTCATCATAATCAGATGCAGTTTGATTAAATCCTTGAGCTACTAACCTAGCTTTATGGGTAACAGTCCCATCATTTCCAGTTTTTACTTTAAATATCCATTTGCACCCAATGGATTTTTCTCCTGGAGGTAATTTGGCATCTTCATACACTTTCATTACCTTTAATGAATTTAGTTCTTTTTCCATTGCCTTTTGCCAATTCTCCTGATCCTTAGCAGGATACATCCTAAGTTCATCTACACTAGTTGGAACTTTAGTTACTTGGCAAACTATACTTGCTTGATACCTATCAGGTGGTCTAGTTACACGTGTAGTACGTCTAGGTATTATAGGACTTACAGGTGGACTTTCCTCTATTATTTGTTCTTGATCATGTAACTCTTCCTGATCAACTATTTCCTCTTGTTCTGGTCCTATTTGCTCTTCGTGGACTTCTTCTTTAATTGGACTCTTCTTATAGCTAATCTCATCTTTCTGCCTTTTGTAGGGTTCAATAAATACTTCATTATTTAAATCTTGCTCTAATCTATTCCATCCTACATGTTCTAGGAATTTTGCACTAGCACTGGTGTAAAGTCTAGATGTACCTGGTTCCCAGAATCTATAAGATCTATGATTAGATGTATAACCTACAAAAATCAATCTTTTAGCTCTACGCTGTCCTTTGTATCTAAGTTGTGTAGGGATATGCACTCATGCTGGTGCTCCAAATGTGTGCATGTAACTTAAATCAGGTTTTGTACCATGCCACAGTGTGAATGGTAATTCACCTGTTGTTGAATTAACAACATTATTTAATATATGATTACCACACATTATTGCTTCTCCCCATAAATTGTCAGGTAATCCTGAATCAGACATCATAGTTTGTGCCATTGATTGTAATGTTTGTCCTCTTCTCTCTATAAAGGCATTATGTTGTGGCCTATATGGTGCAGACATTTTATGTTGAATACCTAACATTCTAAGTTTGTTTTTAAATTTATTATTTGTAAATTCTGTACCATTATCTGTGATGAGAGTTACTAATTTCTTTTTAGTTTTTCTTTCAGTGAATTTTAGCCAATTAAATAGATTTTTATATGTTTCAGTTTTGCTCTTCATTAAATAGCAAAACCCATATCTAGAATAGTGGTCCATTATACTTAGTATGTAGCGAGCTCCTCCTACACTTGGTTTTTTCGGACCTATTAAATCAGCAAATACTACTTCTAAAGGCTCTTTAGTAGTAAATCCATCAACTCTATTAGCCGATATGACCCTGCTCTTATTTTGATTACAGGCATTACATTGCAAATACTTATTACAAGATTTCAAACTTATTCCCTTAGACAATTCAACAGTTTTCTTAAGCATTTTAAAATTTAAATGCCCTAGCCTTCGATGTAACAAGTGAATACATTCGTCATGAGGTTTCTTATTTTCATAAATTGTGTTAGCCACCTTTAAACCATCATCATTTAACACATATAATCCATCTCTTAAAGATGCAGTTATTCTCTTATCTTCTTTTTCAATGATGCAGTTATCTCCCTTAAATGTAACTACATATCCTAGTTTAACCAAAATTCTAACTGAAATTAAATTAAACTTAAGTTGTGGTACATATAACATTTTTACATTCTCTTTTATAAAAGAACAATATGCTATACCTTCACCTTTAGCTTTCAGTTTCCAGCCATTGGCTAACGATATCTGCTGTTTACTCTGGGACATTTTAATAAAAAAATTTTTTTGTTATCATTTGTTATACAATGGGATGCCCCACTGTCAACCACCCATAAATTATTTTTTACAGCTCCATTAGTATACATGGCTAACTCTAAATTTTTATGTAGTCTTTGATGATTTTTAGTATTCTGGCCAGCGTTCTGGCGCTTTGCCTTTTTATAAAATCTTGCCAAATGTCCTCTTCCTCCACAATTAAAACACTTTTTAATTGCGTATGCAGTAGGAGATTCATTATCTTCTTTTTGAGGTTGCTTCCTCCTTAATTCATCTCTTTCATGCCTTCTTCTGGCCTCTTCAATCAATCTGCCAGTTATATCTGTTAATGTTAAATTTTGCTTTGGCAAAATTTCATGTGAAGTTATGTAGTTATCATAACTTTCATCAAGGGAAGATAGAATTATATAAACTTGATGTTGTTCAGAGAAAATAAGTTCTTTCTCGTGTAATTCTTGGAAAATGCTTTCCATAGTTTTTAAGTGACTCAGCATATCACCATTTGTTTGGAGATGTGTCCTGAAAAGCTTCCGTGTTAGATTTATGTGAGCACCAATATTATCTCGAACATAAATTCTCTTCAGCTTCTGCCAACACCCAAAAGCCGTTTTCTCTCCGTGGATATAAACAAGCTGTTGATCAGTTAAGGTTAACCCAATTATGCAAATAGCTTGTTGATTTTTATGCATAAATTCTTCTATCTTTAGTCTGTCTTCCTCATCCTCTGGATCCCATTCTTCTACGTTTGGTGGATTTACAATTATGTTCCACAGACCTTCTCTTCGTAGAAGTAGACTACATTTTGTAGACCATGATACATAGTTTGTTCCATCCAGCTTGGATATAAGGGACAAACTTTGTATATTGACTTGTCCCATGTTTTCTTATATGGATATAAAAATATAATTAATAAAACACAGCTGCCTGTTTACTGTAATGTATAACAACACAAGCTCTCACTTTTTACATAAATCTGTTTAACCTAGTTAAACTGACTTTGCAGCCTCTGGGCCCATAACCAGTGTTAAGCCTGGGTTCCCCAACCAGGGTTAGGTAGACAAGCTAAACAGAATGTGCAGCGTTAGTCAGATAGGCACACAGATAAATGAGTGAGCTAAGTTTGTATATTTATTAACATACAGTAAAAATAACAGATACGCTTGTGCTATCAAGAATATATTTTATTCCAGTATAAGTTTATGGCATAGTCAAATAACAGTCCAATTTTTTTTTTTGAAAAGAGTTTTATTAATTTTCTACAAACACGCAACATACAAAATATTAAAAACATCTGCTCTCATATATACTTCCGGTGTGTCGGTTGGTTCATCAGTTTTGTGCATTCATTTTATAGTCAATTACAATTATATTGCATAACAATTCATATTGTCAATCCATATCCTACTATTACTAAAAACAAAGAAAAAAAAAAGAAAACAAATTTTGACTATACTTTTAATCATTCATGCTTTGTGAGATAACAATACTTTAAACAATTTATTATATAACAAATCATATAATCATAACAAATCAATCCTAAAAATCCTTTATAGATATAATATTAATGTTCTATTATCGTATTTTATCATCTAGCCATTGATAAAAGAGATCCCAAATTTCATAAAATTGTTTATCTTCTTGCTCACCAATTTCAAATGTCAATCTACTCATCTCAGCACATTCCAATATTTTCTTAATAATTTCTTCCTGTCATGGTATTTCCTCATTCTTCCAATTTTTAGCAAATACAATCCTAGCCGCTGTTAATACATTTACAATCAAATATTTCAAGTCTTTATTATATGTATCAGGTAAAATTCCCAATAAAAAAATCTCTGGTTTCAAATCTATGTGTTTCTTTGTCATTTTTTCCAACCACATGTGAATTTTAGTCCAATATTTTCTGGCATCCTCACAAGTCCACCACATATGATAGTATGAGCCAGGTATCTGATGACATTTCCAACATTTTTCAGATTTGTTCTTGAACATTCTTGCTATTCTTGTCGGGGGGAAGTGCCACCTGTAAAACATCTTATACAAGTTTTCTTTATATGCTGTTGACATTGTCATTTTATAATTTTGAGACCACAATTTTTGCCATTCCTCTAAATCAATCCCATATCCAAAATTCTTCCCCCAAGCAATCATAGTTTCTTTAACTTGTTCTTCCTCTAACTTAAATCCCAATAAATAACCATATAATTTTTTAATTACTTTTTCATCAGTACCCATCAATATCTTATCTAAATCAGTCTGTTTATCATAGAATCCTTCCATTTTAAAATCTTCATCATATCTTGAGTGTATTTGCGCATATGAAAACCAATTCATCCTTATACCTTGTTTCTCTAAATTTTGAATCGATTTAAGTCCACCCTTTTCATCCAACAATTCCCCGTATCTAACTGTTTGTTCCTTTTTATAGATCATAGGATAAGAAAATGCTTCAATAGTCAATAACCAAACTGGAATTTTCAGGTAACATTGTTTTTTTATCTTCTCCCAATTTAACCACAAAGACTCCCGTATATAATGTCTTCTAAAATACCCCTGTGTTTTAGTTCCCTTGTACCATAAAAAAGCATGCCAGCCCAACAGTAAATCATGTCCTTCTAATGTCAACAAACTATGTTTTCTTAATGTTATCCATTCTTTGACCCACATCAAACTTGCAGCTTGATAATACAGTTCCCAATTAGACAGGCCAAAACCTCCTCTATTTCTAGCATCTTGCAAAAGCTTTAACTTTATTCTCGCTTTTTTACCTTGCCATATAAACTTCAACATGATTTTATTTAAGTCTTCAAAATAGCCTTTTCCAAGTCTAATTGGTATTGTTTGAAAGAGAAATAAAATTCTGGGTAAAATATTCATCTTAATTGTTGAAATTCTCCCTATTAATGACAATTGCAAGCTTTCCCATTTCTTCAAGTCTGTAATTATCTGTTGTTTGAGTTTAATATAATTATTCTCTTTTAATGTGCTACATCTTGCTGTCAAATATATCCCAAGATACTTAACCTTATTTATAACTTGGATTTTCAAAAGATCTGTCAGTTCTTCTCTTTGTCTCAGTAACATGTTTTTTGTCAAGATCTTTGTTTTATCTTTATTTATTTTCAAGCCAGCCAGCTCACCATATATCTCTATCTTTTCCAATAATTTTGGAGCGGTTTCTAACGGATCTTCCAGAATAAAAGCTAAGTCGTCAGCAAAAGCTTGTAATTTGAATTCTTCCTTTTTAATTTTCATTCCTTTTATACTTTTGTCATCCCTAATATTTCTATTCAACACTTCCAGAGTCAATACGAATAACAAAGGAGATAGGGGATACCCTTGTCTTGTGCCTTTTCTTATATTAATAAGATCTGTAAATTCTCCCTCCAACATTACTTTTGCTGTCTGTTTATTATATATGGCTTCTATTGCTTGAATAAATTTTCTGGCAAAACCCATCTGTTCCAATAGTAATAACATAAATCTCCAGTTCACGTTGTCAAATGCCTTTTGAGTATCTAGGAATATCAAAGCCATTTGCTTCTCAGGATGAGCCTCATAATATTCCAAAGTATCCAAGATTACTCTCATATTGTGTCTAATTTGTCTCTTTGGCAGAAATCCATTTTGATCTGGGTGAATAAAATTATTTAAATATTTTTTCAGTCTTTCTGCTAAAATTGAAGCAAAGATTTTATAATCTGCATTCAATAAGGAAATAGGTCTATAATTCTTAATTTGCAACGGGTCAGCCTCTTCTTTTAGGATAAGTGTAATATAAGCCTCTGACCATGTTTTGGGTGTCATCTTCTTTAACATAACTTCATTCATAACTTCTAACAATGGGATGTTCAATGATTCTTGAAATTTTTTGTAAAATTCTGCCGGAAGCCCATCTGGACCTGGTGCTTTCCCATTGTTTTGTCTCTTAAATGCTTCATTTAATTCCATCATTGTTATATTACTTTCTAACATTTCTTCAGTCTCTTTAGATATCTTCGGTAAGTTAATATTCTGTAAATACTGTTTAATTTTTTCCTCATCAATATTCTCTTGTTTATATAGTTGCCCATAGAAATCTCGAATAATTTCCTTTTTTTCCTTATTACCACAACAAACTTGGCCTTGATCATCTATTAGTTTCAATATTTTTCTTGATTCCTTCTCCTTTCTCAGTTTATATGCTAGCCATCTACTTGGTTTATTTGCATCTTCAAAATAATTCTGTTTAGAATTTCTAATTTTCTGTGCCAGTTCTTCTTTCTCTATTAATTCCATTTTATGCTTAATTACATCCAGTTTCAATTTAATACCTTTTTTCTGTGGCATTTTCTGTAGTTCTTTTTCAAGTCTTTTATATTCATCTTCCAAGGTCTTGGAGGCTTGTCTTTTCCTAATATTCTTTTTTCTTGTATAATCTATTATCAAACCTCTAGCATATGCCTTCATTGTATCCCAAACATTCTCTATTGAAGTATCTTCTTTTTTGTTTTCTTTAAAGAAAAAAACCAATTCCTTCTCCATCCATTGTATAAAGTCTTTCTCTTTTCTTCATTTACCATGTAATCAGTCCATTCAGGGGTATTCATTTAGCAAAGTCCATGTAGAATATCCTATGTCAGTTCACTTACAAAATCAGTCCTTTGTTGTCTCTCCCGTTTGAGCAATGCAGTCTTGATTCCAAGCAGTAATCAGGGATCATCAAAGCCAGAGAGAGCGAGCAAGCTGTAGCCTTGCTACTTTTATATTGTTTTCTTAACCACTCCTTTAATTGCTATTTCACAGTTAAAGCTGTATACACTCTAACATACACTAACTATGATTCATAGTTATTATTACACCTAAACCAGTTAGGGTAAACAATGTTATCCCTAACAATGGTTGCCCTGTCCCTCTTGCAAGGGCTGGCAGCAGATGGCTGAGGCTTGCTGTGCTTCCGCATGGTTGTGGGGTTGCTGGTTGGCAGGGAGGATGGCAGGAACCAAGGCTGGCAGGAAGGCTGGCAGGGAGGCAGGCACCAAGGCTTGCAGGAAGGCAGGCACCAAGGCTGGAAGGCAGGCATGCACCAAGGCTTGCAGGCAGGCAGACAGCAAGGCTGGCAGGGAGGCTGGTAGCAAGGCTGGCAGGCAGGCAGGCAGCAAGGCTGGCAGGCAGACATGCAGGCAGGGCAGGCCAGGCAGTCGATGTGTCCGGCAGCAGGTCTTTCCTCTGAATGGCGACCTGCTTCCGAGCTGCTTCCGTTATATCCGCGGGGCTGATGCAATGCATCCTCCCCGCACGCGCAATTAACGCTCGACATCCGCTAGGCTTCCGCTCTGCATCCACTAGGCTTCCGCTCTGCATCCGCTTCATCCGCTGTGCATCCGCTCTGCATCCGCTGTATCCGTTCTGCATCCGCTTTGCTGAGGTCCCCCGGAAGCCATCTGCTCCCATCCACTTCCATCTGCTGGGCTTCCGTTCCACATCCGCTTTCCATCTGCCCTGCGTCCTCCCCCCGTCCGTGTTATCCGCTCCAGTTATGCAAATTTTTGCCCCTTTTGAGAGCAGATAACAATGGATGGAACATTTTGCTCGTCCGTTGTGTCCGTTTTGCATCTGTTGGGCAGTGTGACAGGGCCTTTACCTGATGGTCAGCCCATTCCATGGGTATTTCAGCATTGGAGAAAATTGGGCTCTGTAATTGCTAGACCCCTAAAGCAAGCATATATGCTTATAGTATGTGATTCCTCTTTAGAAACAGTTTGGTTGCTATATCTTTTGGTTCGTGCCATTTCCAAATCAGTGTTGGACATTTTTGCTTATTTTGGATATCTGTACAGGTAGTTAAGGCCCGGTCCCACTGGCCGACAGACGCAAAACGTATGCATAAAGGACACAGCGGACGAACAAAATTTCGGGGGTGGCTCCATCCGTTGTCATACACTCCAAAAATTGGTGAAAATTTGCATAAACAGAATGGAAAAGAACGGACGTGGGTAGTATGTCATGGGGATGTTAAACAGCTGTTCATAGGAAGCCAACCAGATGACAGCGGATGGAAGCGGATGACACATCCGAAGGGGTTCCACGGGAGAATTTCGAAGCGGTCGTATAGCGGAAGGGGCGGATGAAGCGGATGCATCATGGATGCCTATAGGAAAGATAGGGGATGCCACACGGATGTATATCAGATGCAAAGCATTCACTGCGCATGCGGGTAGTATGAATTGCTTCAGCTCCGCAGATATAAAAGAATGCAGCATGCATGCAGTAAGCATACAGGGGAAAGACGTGCTGCCACATACATCTAACAGGAACACCATGGTTCATCAGTCAGGCAAGAAGAGGAAGTCCGTGCCTGCTCATTCCATCCCTGGCAAGAAGGCCAGAACCAGCATCCCACCCACTGGCACTGACTCTGAAGCTGCTGCTGCTGCTGCTGCTGCTGCTGCTGCTGCTACTGCTGTGGTGGACTAGCCCCAAGGCCCTCAAAGCTCTGCTGCTGAAGGCCCTGCTGCTCAATCCCCTGAAAGCCCTGCTGCTCAATCCCCTGAAGGCCCTGCTGCTCAATCCCCTGAAGGCCCTGCTGCTCAAACCCCTGAAGGCCCTGCTGAAGCCCTTGCCAGAGGGAGGAAGAGGCAAGGGAAGGAGAAGGGAGAGAGGAAACAGTACACCATTTACGAGGAGCATGAGGATGAGATGCGGGAATAGCTGAGGGAGAAAGAGTACCTCTGTAGAAAGGGTCACAGACTGTATCGGGACACCAAGAAGAAGCAGGCAGCTTGGAGAGACAAGGCAGAAAGCCTGGGGTACACTGCAGAAGTACTCCTTGGATGCTGGAAGCACATGCACACCTGGTATGGCAAGCTATACCTCAAGAAATCCGGGCAGGCCGCTGTCAAGCTCACTGACCGGGAGATGTACGTCATGGCCAAGTGCAGTTTCCTGGAGGGTGAGATCCGCCACTGAGGAGCAGCCCCTCTGAGACCCCTCTCTCTCAGACAGCCCACAGCCAGTCCTCTTCCAGCCAGGAGCCAGCTACCCTGTCCAGGCAGGTGTCTTCAGAGGGCCCCACAGCAGAGACCCCCTCGACAGCTGCACTCTCCATGCTGGCAGACTTGGAGGATCCCGTGGAGGATGATGCCCTGCTGTTCCAAATGGAGGAAGAAGCAGCAGCCACAAGAGGCCAACCCACCCCCACCCCCACTCCCAGTTCCAGAGGATGCAGGCAGAGAGGCAGACTGGATGGCCAGGACCACAGTGTGCTGTTGGAGATCAGGGACACAATGAAGACCAGCACAGAACTTCTCTCTCAGCTGGTCCACAGCAACATACCATCCTCAGATGGGAAGCCCTTCATCACCTATGTGAGCCAGACCCTGAGGGACCTGCCCGAGGCCCAGTACCAGGTGATGAAGCAGAAGATCACAGCACTTCTGCACAACCTCAAAGCCCAGCTGAAGCTGCTTCTACCCAGTCCAGGTCTGCTCCTCCATGCCAGGCAATGTCACAGCCCTTCCACGGCTGTCAATAGCCCCTCACCTACCAAGGCTATGACTACCAGGACTTCCCACAGCAGAAGCAGAACTTCCCAGTCCAGGCCCAGGTTCATCGCACGCCACAGATGCCACTCCTAACCCAGCTGCAGATCAAAAATCCCCACTACACTCCTCCTTCCTCCACCCCATAGCCAAGCCCATCAACGGACAATCTGTCATCAGTATTGGGCCTGACATCTCAAGTCCTTGATGAGGGGCCTCCCAACCTCATGGGACTGAGTCAGCTCTCTTCCTGAACACACTATCCCCTGTTGTACCCTCGGGGCCAAGCACCCCAATGGTGCCTCAGACCAGCACTCAAGCCACAGCCACCTCCACAGTCCCTGCCCGCTTAACAGCTGAGACCATGGACATGACTCAGAGTGACTGAGAATAGTGCCAGAGACTGAGTTGTACTTCTTTGCTTCAGACACTTTACTTGGTTCATTTTGCTTTTTTAATAAAGTCATAAAGTTTACCTAAGAAAGTTAATAAAGGTTATCTTTGCTTAAGACACTTGGTTCATTTTTTTTTACTTAATAAAGTGTTGGTGAAAACTTGGAAAAAATGGTAAAGCCTTTGCATGCTTGTGGGATAGATAAGGATAGCTGTGGGATAGATAAACCTCCAGTGCAACCATAGTGGGACTGTATGGTCCACCATCCCAGCTGCCACACCTATGGAGCTTTTGTATCAATACCAATTTATTCATTGATCAACAGATTTCAAAATAAACAAAGCTCTTTATTAAATGCCCTATTCATTGTAGGGCCACTCAACATACATGGCAAAATCTCATCAGTGTTATGCGACAGCCTCAAGGAAACATCCATTAATCATCTATCATCCTGTCTTGCTACTCCACTGCTCCAGCTGGGGAGTTGCTCCAGTGTCTCAGTAGGTTGCGCTGCTTCTTCCCTTCACGTGAAGCTCTGTTGGCCTTGTACATCCACAGTGTCTATCAGGTTACGTCCTTGCCTCCATTCACCAGGTTCCATGTCCCCATTCCCTTGTTGATGGTCGACAAGTCTGTTCTGCAACACTGGGTAGCGGGTGTGCATGAGATTGTGCAGGATGCAGCAAGCTTCCACGATGCTCCTCACAGTCTCTGGGTCATGCTGCATGGTGGTGAGAAGTTTCTGGAACCTGTTGGCCAGGATGCCAAAGGCATTTTCTGCTACCTGTCTTGCCCTGGTCAGCCTGTAGTTGAAGATCCTCTCTTCACGGGTGAGGTATCTTGAACTGTATGGCATCATGAGGTAGGTTCTGAGGGAGAACGTGTCATCACCAATGATGACGTAGGGCACATCTTGTGTGTCATTGGGTAGGGGGTCTGGATCTGGAAAACCCATGATGAGGTTGCATTCCAGCCCATCCTTGAGGTCACTTGCATTGTATACCTGGCCATCTGAAGCTGACCCGTTTCCTGAAGCATTGATGTACATGAACTTGTCGTTGTAATAAGTGGACCCTGAGTTGGATGGAGCTTTGCAGGCCACATGCTTCCCATCTATGACTCCAACGGTGTGGGGAAATCAATCTTCTGTAAGTTTTCTCCAGCCTTGTTCAGTGGTGGGGCACTTGAGGAGCTCCTCCACATATTCTTCGATGAAGGCCTGTGCCACTTCTTTGACCACTTTGCTGATGGTGTTGTGTGGCACCCTCCACGCATACTGCATGTTTCTGTATGTGGTTCCGGAGGCCAGGTGCCACAGAATCAGTGCCACCTTCAGTCCAGGGTCCAGATTGGGATGGAAGTTGGTGCTAGGCTTAGTCAACGTGGGTCTCAGATGCTCTACAAGTTCGTCAAACATGGCTGGTGGCATCCTCATGAAGTGATGGAATGCATGAGCGTCTTCATTCCTCAGCTCCACCATCAACTGGTCATACAGTCCAAACTCCATTCTTCTCACGATCCATCCTTGGACCCACACAGCTCTTGGACGTCTCCTTCTTCTCCTTCTGTATAAAAGGTAAAACAGTCTGAACAGGTTTTGGTTCTGGTGATGAATGAGCGCAGCTATCATACGGACTGTATCATCATCCATGGTGGAGAACAATTGATGATGTTGAAGACCAAGACCAAGGGTGAAGAGGTCTGTACACCATGGCTGCTGGACTCATACTGAGATCCAGATGATTTTCTCCCCCTTTTTAGAGAAAATATTGGTTGTCTGCTAGGTGTCCTTCTACATACTCTAGACATACTCCAGACATCCTAAATATACGAGATACATCCCAGATACAAACATTTTGTCTGTTTTTAATCCTTTATATACGAGATGCATACGCTTACATCCTTTCTATTTCCATGCTACTAACACTGTGTAGACGTTCCGTGTTCCTTTTGTTTCCTCCCTCTTTCTGTTTTTTGCTGCAGTGGATGTGAGTTGAGGGGATGGCCAGAGGATGCCGAGAGGATACAGCGGATGTTTAACAGATGATAATGGACATAGAACATTTGTTGCCCATATATGTCATGGATGTACATCGTATACGGCGGAAAGCTCATCCGTTCAAAAAGTTTTGTGCAGCTCAAAACTTCTTGCGTGGATGAAATCTCAGTGAACGGATGCTCGACAGATAGAGCGTATGAAACACATTTGCAATGAGTACACAACAAATGCATAGCGCTTTCCAACGGATGGCAAGCTTTTTTTAATGTTTTACATCCTCTTTGCATCCATAAGTGCAGTGGGACCGGGCCTTTACAAATAATACCCAGTAGCTTATGGGTCATCGTGTTTCAACTATTTTCCAGGTTTTTTTGTGACATTCAATTTATTTGTTCATTTAAATCATCTTACTATTCTAATCATAACATGAAGATAAAACAATTTCATCACGATGAAAGGACGGGGGGAAACCTATGTAGACTGCAGATTATGAAAAAAAAAAAACCTTGAAAAAGGAATAAACTAATGTAAGATTTTAATGGCCCCTTGTTTTACTCCACTCAGGGTTTCAAAGGAGGTATCTACCAAGCTGTTTCTTTTTTGGAACATTTGTACTAAACTTTGTAGTTTCTGTCCTGATATAAAAGTCAATGATTTGGCCATTAGAGACCATAATAAAAAAATACAAAGAACAAATGAAACAATTTGTTAATGCCAGGCACGGAGATAAACAACATTAATTGGAGAATTGCTTTATGTTGTTAATAATCTGGTTGGTAATAAAATTCAGTTCAAATACAATAATGTTTGTTATCTTATCCTTTGGAGTATTTCTAGGTCTTGTTCTGAACTAATAAAGAGGCAAGATTGCCAAGATTTGGATTAGAAAAGTGAAGCATCTGAGAGAAGTTTCATTTCAAGTGCAATGCAAGGATTTAATTGTCCTTTTATTGCAGTGGGTGGGGGCTGAAAGCCATCTGTCAGGAAGCTGATCCTTCTACATTTGGAGGACACTGGTATCATTGACAGCAGATCTAGATTTTGATCTACTTTTGCAGTTTGGGGACCTAGAATGAACAGGCAAATGAAGCATTAGGAGCCATAGTGGTGCTGTAGTTAGAATGCAGTATTGCAAGCTAACTCTGCTTACATTGCCAGAAGTTTGATTCCTTTAATCCTGACTGCCTCTCATTACTCACGATCTAACACTGGTGATTAGGATGGGATCCTGAGATGAAACGGAACCAGCAAGCACTTGGCAACCAAATACCAAAGCAGGACATCCGAACAATGGCCGGAACAAACATGCCACCCGCACCTTTCGATCCTACAACAGAGGATTGGGAATCTTATGTCAACCGATTCCACATGTTCCTCGAAGGGAATGACCTAATGAACATTTTGGAGCAAAGAAAAAGAGTGGTCTTTCTCACTCACTGCAGGCCCACCGTTTTTAAAATGGCCAAAATACTATTGGTACCAAACAACGTGAAGACGGCCTGGCTGGACCCAGAATGAATACTTAGGGCTCACTACACCCTGCCTGTATACTGTCTCAAAAGGCATGAATTCTACCTTAGGGATCAGAAGAAGGGCAAGAGCATCAATGATTTCATTGCAACCCTTAGGGACATCGCCAGGGCATACGAATTCATAAACATGGACAAGGCGATGAGGGATCATGTAGTCCTTGGACTGCGAGACCTAACACTGCAGATTTGTCTTGATTAAGCCCAAAATAATCCTCAAGGAAGCCATTGAGAAGGCCACTGCAGTGGAAGCAGCAGCCGTCATGAGAAAAATGAACAGGGCACCGCAGGCACCCCTGAAAGACACCACCATCCACCATGAGGACATAGAGTCCGAATCAGAAAGCGATGAGGATGATGAGGGGGTGAACCAACTCTGTTCAGAGTGCAACACAAAGAATCGAGACAGAAAAAGAAAAGAGTTTTGGTGTGCAAGCTATGAAGGAAACCATCCATTATCGAAATGCTGTTTCTGTGACGCCATTTGCCAATGATGCGACCGGCGAGGGCACCTTGCGAGGCACTGCTGGGCATTGAAATCCAACTCCAAAGACAGAGGCAGGGCACACCCCCAAGGAACAAAGAAAATCAATAAGGAAACAGACGGAGCCAATACAGCAGAAGGTGTACAAGACAAGGAGGTGGCCAATGGGAGAAACAAGATGCACCAGATAGTGACTGTGAGCCACTCCAACATGACAAATACCTGAAAGGTCCATGTCCAGGTTACCATCAAAGGCCAGAAATGCTGGATGGAAGTGGATTCAGCCTCCTACCTATTGATGGTATCCTGGGAAACCATAAAACAACTGATCCCAAGTATAAACACAAATCAGCTTAAAATACAGACTTTAAACTTAAAGGACTACCAAAGGAACAAGATTCCTGTGATAGGCATAGGAAAGTTCAAAGTGAGTTTTAAAAACTACTCCGGAGTCCTGCCACTGATGATAGAAGACTGGGACCAGCCTAGCCTGTTGGGGCTTGAGTGGTTTGCACCACTGGGCATCAAAGTCACTGGGATACACAGTATCACCGGGATCAAGTGAGAAGAGAACCTATAGAAGAATTCCAGGATGTCTTTGACGGGAAACTAGGCAAATACTTAGGGTCCCCAATCTCTTTTATCAGTAGACGCAGAGACAGCAGAAGCCCAGATGATCATAACACATAGAGGGACATTCAAGTGTAACAATTTGGGGCAGAGTCGCCCTGGGGCTATTCCAGAGCCTCATGGAACATAAGGGATTAAAGGGGTGGTGTCGACAATGTCCTTGTATCAGCCAAGGACAAAAGACAATTGTGTAACCACCTAAGTAGATTCAAAGAAGTGGGGCTTAAACTAAAAAAGGAAAATGTAAATTAACAGCCACCAAAGTAGAATTCCTGGGCTATCTGATAGACAGCAAAGGGATCCAGCCCACAGAGAGCAAGATCAGAGCAATCAAAGAAGCTCACAGGCCCACAAATAAAACTGACCTACAAGCTTTCCTGGGACTTATTATTTACAACATATTCCTACCACAGAAAGCGACAATTGTGGAGCTACTGCTTGACAAGAAAGCTGCATGGTCCTGGGGGCAACAGAAAGAAACAGCATTCCATGAAATAAAAACCATAATTACATCAGACTGCGTACTGATCCAGTACAGCGAGGCACTTCCTGTAATCTTAACCTGTGATGCATCACCTTTCGGGGTCGGTGCCATCCTCAGCCACATATTACCCGATGGGAGAGAGGCTCCCACATCCTTCTACTCCAAAACACTGTCCAAACTGAAGTGGAATTACAGCCAACTAGATAAAGAAGCGCTGGCCGCTGTCACCGGAATCAAGCAATTCCACAAGTACATCTATAGGAGGAAATTCACCCTAGTCACAGACCACAAGCCACTTCTGGGAATTATCGCAGGAAACAGAACCACCCTGAACATACTATCACCCAGAATGATGCATTGGTTGGAATTCCTAGCCACCTACGACTACAATTTAATACACCAGCCTGAAAAGGACATAGACCATTCAGAAGCACTCAGTTGATTCCCCTACCCAACCTAGAAGAAGACCTAGCACCAACCACATCTACACTCCTGATACAGACTTTAGAGAAAGCACTGGCAACAGCAGCAGACATCGTGAGAGCAATAGCAAGAGATAAAACACTGGTGCAAATATTGAACTGGTTAGGGAGGGGTTGGCTAGAGACTGAGACTACCGATGAAACCAAACCATTTAGAAATAAACAAACAGAACACTCAACCCTGAAAGGGTGCGTACTATGGGGGGATTGGGGGATCATACCTGAGGTTTTAAGGGAAAATATACTAGAAATGTTACATGAGGGACACCCAGGAATTGTAAAGATGAAATCCCTGGTGAGGAGCTATGAGTGGTGGCCAGGGATGGACAGAGAAATAGGAGCCTGGGTGTCAACCTGCAAACGCTGTCAAGAATCTAGGCAAGCACCTCCCACAGCACCCACACACAAGTGGGAAACAACAAGGGGACCATGGTCAAGGTTGCACATCGATTTTGCTGGACCAGTAAAGGGCACACATTTCTAATAGTGGTGGATGCATACTCTAAACTGTCCCATTGAAGTCAAAAATTGATTTCTCCCACAGCTGAAAAACCAGTAGGCCAGGGACCTTTTATGGCTCATTCAGGAATTGTGGGAGTTGAAGTCCATAAGTGATAAAAGAGCCAAGTTTCCCTAACCCTGAGCTAGGTTATCCACAGTATATAGGTTTATCTCCATACACCCATTTTTGGGTGCCTTCAAGACAGGTTGATTCCTGGCAACTGGCTGGACAGGTCCCTGAAATTTGCTTGTAATGATATATTATTATTAATTGATTAAAACATTGGCTACTGAAACTCCAGCAGATGTACTGGGTTTGCTCTTGCCTACTTTCTAGGACTAAGACAGAGGGACTGCCCAAGGTCACCCAACTAGCATTGTGTACAAGATGGGAAGAACTCGTTGTCTCCTGTCTTAAGTGCTACATCAAACTGGATCTCTTTAATTACTTTTCACCAATTTTCTTCTTTTACATGTATCAGTATAGACAATATAGTAACTGCAATAAACTGAGCTTCCACCTCCCATTCACCCAATTCATCACACATAACAGTTACAGAGCTACATATTCTTTGGCACCTTCAGCATAATTGTCATAGCCTTTTGACAATATCTCAAGGTCACAGCAACTCATTTAAAAAAAAAAAAACTCTCCTTTGATCACTTAGATACCAAGATTGTCAATTCCTAATCCAGAAATTAAAATTATGCTTTTTATAGGGAGTGTGACAGAAATGTTGAAAACTGTAATGCTGTGGTACAAATCAATAGTGGCCACCCTCACTTTCACGGACAATCTTGCCCTGGATTCCTGGTGTTCTGTATAAAATAGTTTACTCCAAATCCTCGGTTGTGATTGGCTAGAAAAGCTGGCATAGGGATTGGTTCATTAGGAACCAATCCAAAAGAGCTGCCAAAAGGCGGCAAAACCAAGTAACCGTCATTGGCTACAAGCCGGCAGGCAAGTCGTATATAAAGGCTGCCACGGCAAGAGCCAAACTGTTCCGTTTTCACTTAACTATTGAAATAAAGACTTTTACTGTTGGAACCCGGTTTACCTCGCGTTTTTCCAGACAGAACACTGGCGACGAAGGTGGGGTTGTCCTAAAACGTGAGACTGTGCACGCGGCGAATTGAAACCCAGGCTAGAAGTGATGGCCAGAAATAATGCACCGCCCTCACCCTTCAATCCCAATGAAGAAGATTGGGAATCCTACGTAGACCGTTTCCAAATGTACTTGGAAAGTAATGAGATGGAAGAGATCTCAGACCAGCGTAAGAGGGCTGTCTTCTTAACGCATTGCGGACCAACGGTATTCAAAATGGCCAAGGCATTGGCGAAGCCCAGAGATGTAAAACAAATGACCTGGCCCGAACTCCAGCGAATGTTGAAGGCTCATTACGCACCAGTGGTGTCAAATCTCATCAAATGGCACAAATTCTACTGAAGGGACCAAAAAAAAGGCGAGGCCATCGCTGATTTTGTGGCAGCCCTCTGACAACTGTGGGGAGCATGTGAGTTCCTGAACTTAGATGAAGCCATGCGAGATCGAGTAGTATTGGGTTTAAAAGACTAATTTACAAAGTAAATTGCTAAATAAACCCAACATAACCGTGGCTGAAGCAATCGCAGAAGCCACAGCTGCAGAAGCTGCGAAAAAGTCAGCGGCCACCATGAAACAAATGAACGCGAACAACGACGAAACGAGCCTAACCAGAGGGAAGAAGCAATTTCCTGCCACCACACACCATGAAGATTTTGACGAGACATCAGAATCTGGAGAGGAAGATGATGAGGTCCACCGCCTATACGCCAACAAAAAAAGGCACGAAAAAAGAAACTGGCGGGAATGCGCTGGCTGCGGAGGAAACCACCCTCAATCCGATTGCAGATTCCTTAATGCCATCTGCAGAGCTTGTAAGAAAAGGGGACACATCAAGAAGGTCTGTAGGAATCGAAAAAATAACAGCCCTAACAGACGCAGTAACTCTCCCCCACAAGCTGAATCGAAACAAACCAAGAGAAAGTGGGAGCGCAACAAACGAGCCAGTAACCGAGAAAAGACCCATAAAACTGTCAATATCGGAAGCGCTCAGATGGAAAGCAGAAAAAAAGTTAAAATTATCGTAAAAATTGAAGGCAGCCCCTGTGAGATGGAGATCGATTCAGGGTCTTTCCTGTCAATGCTGTCATGGGACACAATCAGACAACTGGTCCCAAATATCAAACTAAAAGAGCTCCAGAAACAAAAATTAACTCTGAAGGACTACCAAGGGAATCGAATCCCTGTGGTAGGTCTAGGACATTTCCGAGTCGCTTACAAGCAGAATGTCGAAGTCCTGCCTCTGACAATAGTCAACCGAGACCAACCCAGCCTCCTGGGCATCGAATGGTTCGCACCATTGGGCATCGGAATGACTGGAGTAGACCGAGTGGCCGCAACCGACTGGGAAGAAAACCTGATCCACGAGTTCCAGGATGTTTTCGATGGCTCCCTAGGCAGTTATCAGGGGACCTCAATTTCCTTTAGCTTAGACCCCCAGGTGGTCCCTAGAAGATTAAAGGCCAGATGAGTTCCCTTTGCATTAAAGGCAAAAATAGAGGAACAATTGAACAAGTTAATTGACCAGGGGTTTTGGGACCTGTTGACCATGCTAAATGGGAGACGCCAATAGTAACACTGGTTAAACCTGACGGGTCGGTATGCATCTGCAGAGACTACAAGGCTACCCTGAACCATGCGCTGAAACAAAGCGCATACCCGGTGCCAGTCGTACAACATTTGCTACACTCACTCGGGGGAGGAAAATTTTTTGCTAAACTAGATCTAGCACAAGCTTAGCAACAGCTTCCAGTAGACCACTTAACGGCCGAGGCACAGACAATAGTGACTCACAAAGGGGCATTCAAGTGTAACAGACTTCAGTTTGGAATGAGTGTGGCCCCAGAAATTTTCCAAAGCCTCATGGAACGCCTATTAAATGGAATAAAAGGGGTCATACCATATTTTGACGACGTCCTGATTTCGGCTAAAGATACGACCCAAATAGAAAAAAGACTAAGAAATGTACTAACAAAATTTAGAGAATCCGGTCTGAAAGTTAAAAAAGAAAAATGCAGTTTAATGACTGATCGCGTTGAATTTCTGGGTTACTTAATTGACGGAGAGGGTATACACCCTACTGAAAAAAAGTCAAAGCCATTAAAGGCGCACCACAGCCAAAAAACAAAACAGAATTGCAAGCATTTTTGGGTCTAATAAATTTCTATAACGTATTCCTCCCCCACAAAGCAACAATAGTGGAACCATTACACCATTTGCTGGATAAGAAAACTAATTGGACTTGGGGTCATAGAGAACAAAAAGCATTCCAGAAAATAAAAAATTTATTAACATCAAACACCGTTCTTATCCAGTTTAGTAACACACTTCCATTGATGGTAACCTGCGACGCCTCACCGTTTGGAGTTGGTGCCATCCTGAGCCACCAATTGCCAGATGGGAGAGAGGCACCCGTCGCTTATTACTCAAAGACTCTGTCTAAAACAGAACGTAACTATAGTCAACTAGACAGAGAAGCCCTGGCAATCGTCGCCGGAGTGAAACGTTTTCATGAATACCTTTATGGAAGAATATTTTTGACTGTAATGGACCATAAACTGTTGCTAGGAATTCTGGCAGGAAACAAGCCTACACCGAACATTTTATCACCGTGGATGACTAGATGGTCAGAATTCCTTGCAGCATACTCTTACACATTGACACATCGACCCAGGAAGCAAATCTCCCATGCAGACGCATTAAGCAGAGCACTGCTGCCGATGATGGAGGAAGACCCGGCGCGAACAATGACCACCCTGAAAATGGAAACATGCCCCGAACTACCAATATCTGCAAACGATGTTGCCAGAGCCACCGCAAAGGACCCAGTGATTGCCCGCATATTAAACTGGGTAGGTAAAGGATGGCCAGAAAACCAAAAAACTGAAAACTTTAAACCTTTCCGGACCAGACAAACCGAACTCTCAATTCAAAAAGGTTGTTTATTGTGGGGTGATCGGGTAGTAATCCCTCCTAAACTACAGACTAGGGTGTTGGGTATGCTTCACGAAGGCTACCCTGGTATCGTAAAAATGAAAAGCCTCGCTAGAGGCTATGTCTGGTGGCCTGATTTAGATAAAGATATTGAATATTGGGTTGCCACTTGCACTACATGTCAGAAAACCAGGCCTTCCCCACCACAAGCACCCATAAGGGACTGGGAGACCCCATGAGGCCCCTGGTCTCGGATCCACATTGATTTTGTGGGTCCTACTAGGGGGTATACCTTTTAAATTGTCGTAGATGCATACTCAAATTGGCTGGAGGTTGTAGTAATGTCATCTACAACAACCGAGGCGGTCATTAAACAACTTAACAAACTTTTTGCAACCCATTGATTGCCGGACATCCTAGTGTCCGACAACGGGCCACAATTAACCACCATCCAATTTGAACAATACCTAGCCTCCCTAGGTATACGCCATGCACTGACCGCGCCGGCCCACCCGGCAGCAAATGGTAGGGCGGAGAGAATGGTCAGGTTTACCAAAGAGGGTTTAGAGAAAATGGACCTTGGGGATGTCCAGGATAAAATCAACCGTCTACTCACCCTCCAACATATCACACCCAGCACCGTAACCAACAAAAGCCCAGCGTAGTTATTAATGGGAAGAAAACTTAGGTCACAATTAGACAGGTTGCACCCAAATTACACATTGGAAAGCCCCCCCGACTCCTCCAGCCATTGCCGAACATTCGAAATCGGCGACCTAGTCTACGCAAAAAATTTTACCAGGGACCCCCTATGGCTTCCAGCCACAATCACACAACCCACAGGCTCCCGGTCCTACCAACTAACCGTAGACAATGGCAGGGAATGGAAGCAGCACATAGACCAGCTTCGTTCCCGAAACATTGAAAGAAATACAAACGCACAACCACAAAAAATAAAAATCGATGAAAACAAAACCGAAGAGGGGGGCGGAAATACAAGAAAATAATAAAGAACTTTTAAAAATAAACCCAGAACATCTAACCAATCAAAAAGAGCAAAAAGGAAACTTATGGTTAGATGAGACTTGCAAAAATAATCCAGACGAAGGAGCCAGCCGAGCCAGCTCGACCTGCCCGGAGAAACCAGGAGGGAGCGGCAAAGCCACCGGTCTGAGAAACTCAAGCGGTAGCAAAATGGCCGACTACCCTTCCAGGCGGTTCCATGGAAAAGAGCCGGAGAGACAGCAACCCCATCTGAACCGGTTGAAATCTCCAGCGAAAATGAACTGCGCAAGTCCAGTAGAATCAGAAGAAGCCCCATCTACCTGTGCGACTATGTCACCACGTAGGACTAAACCAAGGGGGGAGGGGTGTTCTGTATAAAATAGTTTACTCCAAATCCTCGATTGTGATTGGCTAGAAAAGCCGGCATAGGGATTGGTTCACTAGGAACCAATCCAAAAGAGCTGCCAAAAGGCGGCAAAACCAAGTAACCTTCATTGGCTACAAGCCAGCAGGCAAGCCATATATAAAGGCTGACGCGGCAAGAGCCAAACTGTTCCGTTTTCACTTAACTGTTGAAATAAAGACTTTTAATGTTGGAACCCGGTCTACCTCGCGTTTTTCCGGATGGAACACCTGGAATGGGAAGGTTTGTACTGGAGTTATCAGTTGTGCCCAAGCCTATCAATCTCAGTATTTGGCAGGGATGGGGGTTGGATATTCTGGTTCTTCCTGAATAATCAGTCCCATTGGCTTATGAGGGGAAAGAATTGTTGAAAGCTATTCAACAATTGTATTAAACCTCAGAAGGAACGACTGGGTTTTGGCATATTTGCTGTTCATATGCAGTTGACATTATTCTATTTTTCCTTGTCACAAGATTCTAGTATTAAGGTTTTGGGTTTAGTAATATTATGAATAACAATGAACAAATAGAAGTTTAGTCCAGATAAACAGTCTTGATCAGGAGAAGACATGATAGAATATGCATTTGGCCAGTCCTGCATGAGATAACTCTGCCCTCAAATAGTAATTTTGACATACATGTATCTCTGCATATAGAATCTGTTGCAGAAGATGCAGCAGATCAAGCCAAAAAGAGGCATGGGGTTTGTTGGTGGTAGATTTTTAAAATCCTCAGTGTCCTAGGTCCAGGATCCCTGATAATCTGTGGTAATAGTCTGCCCATCCGTCCTTCAAGGTTCAACATTTGGAAGGCTCTATTTCATGTCCTGGAAGTACAGGTTGTCTTAGCTTAATGACTGGTTGCTAAGTGACTGTTTGAAGTTATGATGGACACCCCCCCTCAAAAAGCACCTTATGATCTAGTGCCAGAGTTCTGATGGCAACACCCATTTCATGACCACATTTTGGCTGTTTGACATCCTACTCATCTTTAAGGTCAGTTGCAGAATTCTGCTGTCACATGACTGTGATTTATGATGTTTTTTAGCCAATTTCCAGCATTTTCAGCCAGTTTCCAGCATTTGGGCTCCAATTGCTTGTTTTAATTCTGTCATAGTTATATCCTTCATCAAAGATTCTTTCATCTCATCGTTAATTTCTCAATTTCTTTTTTCTCTCAGATATTCCCTCATCTAATCTTCATCTACTCTCTCTTTCTTACACAGTTTCTCAAAATATTTGTGTGCAATCTCTTTTTTTCTTCTCTATTGTATGTTGATAATTTCCACTTTCATCTTGTACTTGGCAGTTAGTTCTTTTATCTTTCTTTCTTTTTGGTTTATAAGACAGCCATCTGCCAGGCTTGTTTGCTTGTTCAAAGTATATTTGCTTGGTTGTTTTCAAAGTTTCTAATCAATTCTTCCTGTTCAACTAAGTTAAGTTTATGTTTGTAGAGAATTAATTGTTCTTGTAATGTAACATTTTATGGGGCATTCTGTAGTTTGGATTCTAGTTTCTTAATTGTTTGGTATAAATTGTTTTGTTGGGCATGTTTGTCTTTGGGTTTTTTTTGTGCAACATAGGATATTATAATTCCCCATGTGACGGCTTTCATAGTGTCCCATAAGTTTTGAATAGTTGTATATTGGTTATTATTTGCTTTAGAGTAAAAAGTAAGTTCTTCCTTAAGTTTCTTTATAAATTCCTCATCCTTTAATAATTGAGAACCTAAAGCCCAACTTCTCCTTGGTTTTTTCCTACCTTTCCAATTGATTCTAAGAGGGTTGTGGTCTGCCCAAAAGTTCAGTATAGATTCTACTTCTGTCACTTCTTCTGCTAAATCTCCACTCATCTGTGCCATGTCAATACACGACCATGTCTGGTGAGGATTTGAATAGAAGGTAAATTGTCTTTTTATCTGGTTTTAGTTTTCTCCATATGTTTATTAAATTTAAATCTTTAATCATTTCAACACATATTTTGGGTAGTTTTCTTTTCTTTTCCCTTCCCTTCTGGTTCCCCCTATAGTCTTTTTGATATTCTGCTACAACGTTATAATCCCCTATGATACAAATATCTTTCCTTTCCAGTTCAATGATTTTAGCATATAGAGCTTTATAAAATTCTTTTTGATTGGCATTAGGGGCATAAATTACCACCGATAGAATTTTTTAAAAGTTTATCTGTATTTCTATTGCCAGAACTTTTCCTTTGGGATCTGCAAATATTAAATTTGCCTTTATCTCTTTTTTAATGTAAACTGCTATTTCATTTTTTTTTCATGATCTGCAGAAGCTGTGAACACTGTCCCTAATTTGGGGCAACTAGATATTTTTCATCTGTTTTTAAAATGTGTGTTTCCTGCAAACAAATAATATCTGCATTTTTTATCAACTTTGCCAGAATCCTTTATCTTTTTGTCTTTGAGTTTAAGTCATTTATGTTCATGGATAAGAGTTTCACCTCTTTTCCCATAGTTCTAATTATATCTGGTTCTTTGCTCCTGATTGCTTTTATTTCCCTTTGCGTTATGTTTGTTGATTTAAAATCTTCTCTTTCTCCTAGTTGCTGGTTAGTTTTTCTTACTTCTTGTTTTTCTTCTTTGGACTTGATTGGACTTTTTCTTCTTGAGAGTTTGAGTCTAGTTAATTCTCGCTCTTTGCCTTGTAGTTACTCCAAATTCTGCTTGTGGTTGGTAATGTGTCTTATGTTCTTCTCTTTCTTCTTGTTGTTGCAGGTTGTTTTTCAGGTTTTCTGGGGTCTCCTATCTCTTCTTTTGATGGTCTTCATTTTCTTGGGAATCCGGTTCTGATTCGTCCTTGCTGGTCTGCTCTTCGGAGCCTACCAGTCTTTCATAGAAATCTTGGGCTTTTTCCATAGAGTCTACTTTAATTTTCCTTTCCCCACATGTAATTTAAGCCCATGTCACACTGCCCAACAGATGCAAAAAGGACACAGCGGATGAGCAAAATGTTCCATCCGTTGTTATCCGCTCTCAAAAGGGGAAAAAATTTGCATAACCGGAGCGGATAACACGGACGCGGGGAGGACGCAGGGCGGATGCAGAGCGGATGCGGAACAGAAACCCAGCAGATGGGAGCGGATGGCACATCCGCAGGGCTTCCGGGGGGCCTCAGCAAAGCGGACGCGGAAAGGATACAGCGGATGCACAGTGGATGCACAGAGGATGAAGCGGATGCAGAACAGAAGCCTAGCGGATGCACAGCGGAAGCCTAATGGATGCCTGGCGTTAATTGCGCATGCGGGGAGGATGCATTGCATCAGCCCCGCGGATAAAACGGAACCAGCTCGGAAGCAGGTCGCCATTCAGAAGAAAGACCTGCTGCCGGACGGATTGGCTGCCTTGCCTGCCCTGTCTGCATGTCTGCCTGCCAGCCTTGCTGCCAGCCTTGCTACCAGCCTTGCTGCCAGCCTCCCTGGCAGCCTTGCTGCCAGCCTGCCTGCAAGCCTTGCTGCCAGCCAGTCTGCCTGCCAGCCTTGCTGCCTGCCTTCCTGCCAGCCTTGGTTCATATCTGCCTGCCAGCCTTGGTGACTGCCTGCCTGCCAGCCTTCCTGCCAGGCTTGGTGCCTGCCTTGGTGCCAGCCTTCCTGCCAGCCTTGGTGCCTGCCTGCCTGCCTGCCTGCCTGCCAGCCTTGGTGCCTGCCTCCCTGCCAGCCTTGGTGCCTGCCATGGTGCCAGCCTTCCTGCAAGCCTTGGTGCCTGCCTGCCTGCCAGCCTTCCTGCCAGCCTTGGTGCCATCCTCCCTTTCAGCCTTCCTGCCAGCCTTGGTTCCTGCCAGCCTCCCTGCTAGCCAGCAACCCCACAACCATGCAGAAGCACAGCAAGCCTCAGCCATCTGCTGCCAGCCCTGGCAAGAGGGACAGGGCTACCATCCCGCCCCCTGGCCCTCACTCCGGTTCTGCTGGGGCTTCTGCAACACGGGCTTGCTCTTCTGGGGCTGGGGCTTCTGCTGCTTCTGCTTCTGGAGGAGCTGATGATAAGCACTCCAGCACCAGCCACCTCCATAGCACCTGCACCCTTCACCCCTGAGACTGAGCAACCAAGAGGAGTGCCAGAGACTCATTTTTGTCTTATAGCTTGTTGTTAATAAAGTCTATTTTTGATTCACACACTTGCTTCATTTCTTTTTTTTAATAAAGTCTTGCTGGAAACTTTTAGAAATGGTTTAAGCCTTTGCATGCTTGTGGGATGGGTTAAGATAGCAGTGGGATGGGTTGAGATAGCTGTGGAATGGGCAGGGATACCTTTGGGATGGGTAATAGCTGTGGGATAGATAAACTTCCAGTGCAAGCATAGTGGGACTGTTTGGTCCACCCTCTCAGGTGCCACACCTACGGCCCTTTATTATCAATAATAATGTAATAATTATTCACACATGTCAACATCAACACAACTCTTTATTAAACGCCCTGTTCATTGTAGGCCAACCAAACATACATGGCCCAATCTCATCCGTGTGATGAGACAGGCTCAAGGAAGCATCCATTAAGCATCTACCATCCTGTCTTGCCACTCCACTGCTCCAGCTGGGGAGTTGCACCATTGTCTCAGGAGGTTGTGCTGTTTCTTTGCTTCATGTGAGGCTCTGTTGGGGCCTTGCACATCCTCAGTGTCGATCAGGTTTCGCCCTTGCCTCCATTTTCCAGGCTCCATGTCCCCATTGCCTTGCTGGAGGTCCACGAGCCTGTTCTGCAAGACTGGGTAGCGGGTGCGCATGAGATTGTGCAGGATGCAGCAAGCTTCCATGATCCTCCTCACGGTCTCTGGGCAATGCTGCATGGTGGTGAGAAGTACCTGGAACCTGTTGGCCAGGATGCCAAAGGTGTTCTCCACCACCTGCCTTGCCCTGGACAGCCTGTAGTTGAAGATCCTCTCTTCACGGGTGAGGAGTCTGGAAGTGTAGGGCTTCATGAGGTAGGTTGTGAGGGAGAAGGCGTCATTCCCCACGATGAAGTAGGGTACATCTTGTGTGTCATTGGGCAGGGGTTCTGGATGTGGGAAGCCCATGATGAGGTGGCCTTCCAGCTCCTCTTTGAGGTGACTGGCATTGTATACCTGGGCATCTGAAGATGAGCCGCTACCTGAAGCATCGATGTACATGAACTTGTAGTCAGCATCGACCATGGCGAAGAGGATGATGCTGAAGAAGCCCTTGGAGTTGAAATAAGTGGACCCCTACTTGGCTGGAGATTTGCAGGCCACGTGCTTGCCATCTATGGCTCCAACAGTGTGTGGTAAGTTCCACTTCTGATACCACTGCTCTGCAACTTTCTTCCATCCTTCTTCAATGGAGGGGTACTGGAGGAGCTCCTCCTTGTATTCTTCGATGATGGCCTGCACCACTTCTCTGACCACAATGCTGATGGTGTTGGATGGCACCTTCCAGCCGTACTGCATGCTCCTGTAGGAGGTCCCTGAGGCCAGGTGGCGCAGAGTGAGTGCCACCTTGAGCCCAGGTTCCAGGCTGGGCCGGAAGCTGGTGTTTGCCTTGGTCAACCTGGGTGTCAGCCGCTGCACAACTTCATCAAACATGGCTGGAGGCATCCTCATGAAGTTCTGGAACGCCCAAGTGTCTTCGTTCCTGAGCTCCATTATCAGCTTGTTGTACAGTCCGTACTCTGCTCTTCTCCCGATCCATCTTTGGATCCAGACTCTTTTTGGGTGGCTCCTTTTCTTCTCGCAGTAGAGTTCACAGAGCCTGCAGATGGCTTCGCACTGTTGCAGAACGATGGTGGCTGCTGAAAGGACTTTGTTACAATCCACGGTGGACATGACTGGATGCTGTGGAAGAGGAAGAGGCAGTTGAAGGCTGCAGAGGTCTGCACCGCTGGGCTGCTGTTCTGAAAGTGAGATGCAGGTGAGTTGCTCCCCCTTTTTATAGGCAGTATAGGTTTTCTGCTAGGTATCCTCTAGGCATCCTCTAGGCATCCTCTAGACATCCTTAATATCCGAGATAGGTCCCCTCTGCAAATGTTTTTTCTGTTTTAAACACTTTGTTTCCGTTCTGCATCCTTTCTGCATCCGTTCTGCTTCCTCCCTGCATCCAGGCAGATGGAGTTCCACAGATGCGTAGCAAACGCCTAGCAGATATAGCGGATGTTTAACGGATGCGTAACAGATGCGTGACGGATGTGTAGTGGATGCAGAATGGATGAACTGGATACATTTTCCACACAAAAGTTTTGGGCAGCCCAAAACTTTTGGAGCAGATGAAACGTCCATAAACGGATGCTGGACGGATAGAGAGGAAGCCAAACAGAGGCAGTGAGTACATCGCGTTTTCGAACGGATGGCAAGGTTTTTTGTCCGTTTTACATACTCTTTGCATCCGTTGGTTCAGTGTGAAATGGGCTTAACATCCCTTCCATAACAAGCCATTTGAATATAATACTTTTTTGATTTAATTGGGCCACCAGGGACTTATAATCTCATCTTGGTTCTCTCACGCTTCTTGAGATTTGTTTAAGAACTGATATTTCTTTATCTTTATACTTAATTGTTTCCTCTCTCAATATTTTATATATAATGTCCCAGATCTTCCTTCTTGCAAAACATATATGCACTTCCTTTGGGCATTTATCATGTCTTGCATAATTAGTACTTACTCTGTAGATTTTATCCAGCTCTTTCAAAATCTCATCTTTGTCTCTTTCCAGTACCTCCACCAATATTTCCACCATCACCTGTTCTAAGTCTTCTTCTTTTGATTCCACTATATTTTGGAATTTTAGATATGCTGCAGCCTTGTCCATTTCTAAATACACCAGGGAGTCTTCCATTTCTTTGCTCACAATCTTTAGATGTTCATCTACTCTTTCCAATTTCTTTTCAGTTTGTTCTGTCCTTTTCTCTAGTTATTTTATTGTCAATTCATTTTTCTCCAGCACTTGCTGTATTGTTCCAATTTTTTCATCTAATTTGGAAATATCTACTTTCATTTCTACTTTTAACTTTAAAGACATAGCATTACAATATCTATCCTAGTTTATATATTTCCAACTCAAATAACTGTTAGGCGACTTACATGCCTAACAGTTATGGAAGTAATTTCTCCTAGGATTTGTTTCTGTTTTTGTGTTATATTAATTATGTTGTCCCAAATTAGCATTCACTGTTAAGTAATTTATCATAAAGTTGACCAATAAACTAATTAAATAATCTATCTCTTAATTTCCTAAATTCTTTAATATATTCAGCAAAGTTTTAGGTGCAAATACTGTCCAATATAATCTCAAATTGAAAGTCTAGATTAAATATATGAATGTGTAGAATCCACACTTGTTTCTCAATATTATAAACTCCAGGTGATAATAATAATAGATACCTTCTCCCATCTCTCTAATTTAGATACAAATCTTATCTATTATATACTGTATACAGTCAAAATTCATGCCTTATGAAGATATAAGTATTAGCTTAAGTATATAAATATGTAGAATCTACACTTATTTCTCAATAATGTAAAATCCAGGTGATAATAATAGTGGATACTTTCTTCTATCTCTCTAATTTACATACAAATCTCATCTATTATATATTGTATACAGTTCCAAGTACATATGAAGATATATGTCTATATATATTATAAGACAATATTATATTATAATATTATAAGAAGTTCATCAGTGTAAATAGAAAAATTGTAAATATAAATAAATTAACCCAAGAAGTTCAGTTAATTATTTAAAGTGATCAGCAAGGTATATTCAAATATTAATATGTAGTTAGTCAATTATAATTGTAAATATTAAAGAATTATTGCTATCAATATCAATATTACTTGACAAGTTACTAACAAATCAGCTAGGTCCAGCAAAATACCTCATAATTACACTCATCAAATGTCTTTCCTTCTTCAATTAGTTCGTAGGTAAAGGATAATAAAATGTAGAATAGTTGATCCAAGTATCAAAAGTTAGGGAAAGAGGAGAGTCTAAAATTAATTGTACAGCTCTCCATTTTTGAAGTTAGATGATTTCATCTCCTCACGTTCTGACAACAGAGAGTTGCTGAGTAATATCTATGGATTCCTGGTACCTCAGCACACTCTGCAATACACACTCCTCCTTCTGTCTTGAGTTTCAAGCAGTCAGTTTTTCCAAATTTCTCCACTTAAGTGCTCTCCAAGCTAGCAACTCCCATTGCACATTCAGGGGGTCTTAAATCAGTATCATCTATAACCACAAGTCCTTTATCTACTTCAGAGCTTCAAATCTTCTCCCCATCTCAAAGCTAGCCAGCCTGATCTTTCCAAGCAAAAGTAATTCAAAACACCCAAAATCTCTGTGTGTCAAACTTTTTCCTCCAAATAGCAACAATATAGCAAACCAAGCCTTCCTCTCTTCTAGGTCGCTACTGTTGATCTTCACTTCCACCTCTTGAGCCCTTTCACTTTCAAACACACCCACATTCTCTCTTCTTTGCCACTTCTTTCTGGGCTCCGATCAGCTTGTTGCTTCCCTCAATGGATCTCTTCACCATTCAACAATCAACCACTCTCGCGAATTCTCTGCACAAACCTCTTTATTAGACACCACAGGCTGTCACTCACTCGCTTCCTCTCATGAGTGATAGTTCAGACTTCGGGATTGCCATTACAACCCGACGGTCTCTTGCTAGTTGGCTTCTGCTGGGTTTCTCTTCATTGCAATGGGGGGTTGCTCTCCCCTCTTACTGCAGCCTGTGTTTCCCCACACCAGCACAGTTCTCTGCAGGAACCTTGCATCCCAAAGGATCATGCCAAACAGCAAAAAGGATTTAGAAGGATTGGAGATGGGTTTCTGCACCTCTGGTCATCCTCACATCATCACTGGAAGTCTCCAACAAGTGTAAATTTTAGAAGAGTTACATGATCATTACCAGGCATCCATCATTTTTAGAGTCAACATTTCTACCTCTGTCTCTCCTTCTATATAGCTAACCATATATCTATATGGCTTCTCTATTTTTTCCTATTTTTCCTATTACCTGTGTATACCTTGGCAGCCCTTTTCTTTTCCTCTTTGAAAAGATTGCCTCTGAAGGTATTGCTTCACCGTTACAGACTCTCTGGAATACAAAAGACTGCAAAATTCTGGAAGACCAAAATCTTTGAGAGACCCTGTCTATCTAAATTATTTGGACACTAGAATCTGTTAATGGAATTGGCATTTTAAAAGCTATTGAAACATCTAAACTTTAGATACTTCAATAACTTTCTGAATGTCAATTCTCTTAAAAGGTGAATTTTAGTTACTTGGATTTACAAAACATAGTGAATCATACTATGATTTGTTGAACTTCACTTAATATCATATGTGTTGTGCTAAGTTTTGACTCCTTCATCACTTTTACTTTATAAAGTATAGCAGATTTAAATTAAAGTCTAAAACATAAATTGAAATTTCCCCACATTGCAACAATGTACAAGAGAGCCATGTATATAGTTATAAGACAATATATTTTCCCAATAATAATTTAAAGGCAGAGCTCAATTATTCTGAGTTAGTATGATGTTTAACCTTAGTCAGCTGCAGTTTCTTCAACAAACTATGATTATCATAAAAGATTAGGATGAAATGTGAGTTCAATCACATCCATTTGTTTTATTTATATATCTTAATAGTTTATTGATTTCTCAAAGTTATACTGCCACTCATCTCACAAAATATGATTAGGCAGCAAGGAACCATAAAACAATCATTAAAAACACTAACATTAAAAAGCATCAATATTATTTTAGAAGACTAGAAAATAACTTCTCCAATATTACAGGTAAGGTAGCCATATCAAACATTTTTCCATTTCTTTGAGCGCCCCAAATTTGTTGACAGAGTCACGTCTTCTGGAAGTTTACCAGTCTTACGGTGATTGTTCCAGAGGGTGGATACCATGGGAGAAAAGGCCCATCTGCTGGATCCTATCAGATGGAATTCCTTAACAGGCAGTACCTGCAAAATACCTTTTCCACCAACTTTAATGTAGTGAGCAGATTAAATTAGGAAGAGATGATCCTTCAAATAACCTGTCCCCTATGCCATGAAGTGTTTAATTTGGATCTGGAAGCAACCAATACAGCTCACAGAGCACAGGTGTAACATGCTGTTCTAGAAGCACACATAACTGCCTGTGCCACCACATTTTGCAATACCCTGAACTGGCAAATACTCTTCAAGGGCAATCCATGTAGAGATCGTTATCATAGTCCTCTCAGGAGAAGATACAATCAAAAAGAACTTGTAGTTTTTGATATGTAAATAGATTCCTGTAGCATGATGAACTTACATTTTTCTTGCAATACTCCTTTTCTCCTCACCCTGAAACAGAGAAAACACACATAATGCCCCAGCCCAAAGACTCTAATTGGTTCACACATCAAAACACAAAAACTATACACAATTGAATCAAGCAGTTCAGATAAATTTAAAAATGATATTCATAATTTGTACACACAAAGGTTTTTCAGACATTCTGCTGTTCTTGTACTGGGTTAGTACTATATGTTCAAAGTGACCTTCTGCAAAGTTCATGTAGCCTGTTCCATGTGAGCTACAGAAGGAACATCTCATCCTTCTGGCACAGGAGGATGCTAGCAGCCTGGATCTCACCACACCTATCTGTGTTAGGACTGCTCAGACAAATTCTCAGGTGTCTTTTGCCATCCACATGGGTTTTCCTCATCAACCTTGCTAAATCAAGGCAACAGTGCTAAGCAAGTCTTCTTTGCCAGCAAAAAAACTTTCCATGTTTAATTGTT
Source organism: Laticauda colubrina (assembly GCA_015471245.1). Classification (NCBI taxonomy): domain Eukaryota; kingdom Metazoa; phylum Chordata; class Lepidosauria; order Squamata; family Elapidae; genus Laticauda; species Laticauda colubrina. The sequence continues at coordinate 32,631,689 of BLBF01000025.1, read as the reverse complement.
GTCCTTCCTTTTTCATGAAAACCACTCTTCATTTCCAGCTGAACTATTTATTATTTAATTCTCTCTTAAATTGACTTTTAATTACTTGGCAGGCTTGAAGCATCTCAGTGTGCATTATACCCCCACATCATCTGACACTGTCATGTTATGCTATTATTAGAAATAATTGCTGAGGCCTATAGCTGAATGCAGCACCTTATTAACACAAAAGAGTCATAACTATGGTAGATTTTGAAGAACCCTGAGGAGATTCTGCATCATCCTGCAAGCAATTCATAACCCCAGGCTTATGCCATAATCCTTCTCCAAGCTGGTACCTTCCGTGCTGTTGAACTACAATGTCTTTCATTCCCATCCAGCAAAAGAACTCTGATTTCCTGCAAGCATCTACAATTCTGTAATGTGTGGCACAGATACCAGTTGCTAAAGAAAATTAAAGAAGTGAAGCAGAAGAAACACATCTACTAGAATAGAAAGGCAAAAAGGAGGGCTGAAGGAGTTAACAGCTACTGCACCTGCCATAATTTCATTAATAAGAGTTTGGAGGGTGTTTCTAAGCTCCCCTTTGACAGTCATTGTTGCTGAGATTGATGTGTGCACTGAATTGTCTGGCTCTGACTGGTGATAACTTGGATTTTAACAAAGAATCTCCAGGAGGCTTCAAATGTGCAGCAACTAGAGGGAAGGCAGAGACATGTTTGACAGGCAGCAGGGCTGATAAGGCAGAATTTTCCAGAAAGGCATAATGCTTCTTGCAGGTAGTATCCACTTTCCTCTCCAGCACGGGATTAAGTCTTAAAAGGAACTGATGCATTGAATTGCTTTGAATATTTCATGCAATCTATTTTTTTCTGGCTGCTGACTTGCTTGTGAATTGCTGGTTAACCCTGATTGTTCGACAGCTATAAATATAATGGTTTCCCTGCAAAACAAGTGCTAGTTTACTCAGAACCAAAAGATGTGGATAGCACACAGTGAAGGAGGGAGGACTTGAATTTTTCCTTTCTGCCAGTTCTTAGCCTCTGCCCTCAACTCTCGCTATTTCATTTTGACAAAAATGACAAAAAACATAGAACAGCAGCAAGGCTGTTGTGATCATTAAACAAAGTTTGCTGGCTATTGCTGCTGTCTAATCTCCAGCATTCCTCCATGATTACCCACTTCCAGTGTTCTCCTCCAAGAGGCTATCAGAAGCAACCATGAAGTTGAGACTCTGCCTGGAGTTAGGATTAGAATTAGGATTAGAAAGCCAACGAGCTGCTGGTCCATTGTTTGGTAGCAAAGAATGAAAGCATAATTTAGTTTTGCAGCCAAATAGGCCAAACATGATTTCAACAGAATAACAGAGTTGGAAGGATCCTGGAAATTAAATATGAGGGGAAGGGGTTGTCAGGGGAGAGAAGATGACCCAGTACAGAAATGCTGATTAGGTTGCTGTCCCTGAATCTGAACTCAGCAATCATGAAACTCACTGAATTTGGTCCACCACTGTTGTTTTAAGAAACTAGCATCCTCCTCTCATCCAATGGGAGTTAGTACCAGTGGAAAAAAGTCATGTGAGCAACCACATTAGGCAGGTGTGGTACTCTGCTTCCAGCTATATCACTATTCTCTGGAAAGATTCCCAAAAGGATACACAACCCTCTTACTTATCTGGATTTCTGTTTAATTTAAAGACATAGGTTTTATTGTGAGCTAGTCTGATGGAAAGTAGAACAAGGCAGAAACTTTAGAAAGCCAAACTCAGCATGAAATCCCTTTCAGATTCTGGTTAGATAGTGATTTATTATTTTGTACCGAAATCTTTTGTGGCTGGTTGTTTAAGGCCCAGTCCCACTGGCCGACAGATGCAAAACATATGCATAAAGGACACAGCGGACAAGCAAAATTTTGGGGGTGGCTCCATCTGTTGTCATCCGCTCCAAAAAGTTGTGAAAATTTGCATAAAAAGAACGGAAAAGAATGGATGGGGGTAGTATATAGCGGAGATATTAAACGGATGTTCATAGGAAGCTGAGCGGATGAAAGTGGATGGAAGTGAATGACACCTCCGAAGAGGTTCTGGGGGAGAATTTCGAAGTGGACACATAGCGGAAGGGGAGGATGCATAGCGGATGAAGTGGATGCATCACGGATGCCTATAGAAAACAAAGGGGATGCCGTGTGGATGTATATCGGATGCAAAGTGTTCACTGCGCATGCGGGGAGTATGAATTGCATCAGCTCCATGGATATAAAAGGATGCAGCATGCACGCAGTCAGCATACAGGGGAAAGACGTGCTGCCACGTACATCTTGCAGGAACACCATGATTCGTCAGTCAGGCAAGGAAGCCCGTGCCTACCAGTTCAAGCCCTGAGAAGATGAAGAAGGCCAGAACCAGCATCCCACCCCCTGGCACTGACTCTGAAGCTGCTGCTGCTGCTGCTGCTGCTGCTGCTGTGGTGGACCAACCCCAAGGCCCACAAAGCCCTGCTGCTCACGGCCCTGCTGCTCAATCCCCTGAAGGCCCTGCTGAAGCCCCTGCCAGAGGGAGGAAGAGGCAAGGGAAGGAGAAGGGAGAGAGGAAACAGTACACCGTTTCTGAGGAGCATGAGGATGAGGTGCTGGAATGGCTGAGGGAGAACGAGTACCTCTGGAGAAAGGGCCACAGACTATATCGGGACACCAAGAAGAAGCAAGCAGCTTGGAGAGACAAGGCAGAGAGCCTGGGGTACACTGCAGAAGTACTCCTTGGATGGTGGAAGCACATGCACACCTGGTATGGCAAGCTACACCTCAAGAAATCCGGGCAGGCCGCTGTCAAGCTCAGTGACCAGGAGATGTACATCATGGCCAAGTGCAGTTTCCTGGAGGGTGAGATCCGCCACCGAGGAGCAGCCCCTCTGAGACCCCTCTCCCTCAGACAGCCCACAGACAGCCAGTCCTCTTCCAGCCAGGAGCCAGCTACCCTGTCCAGGCAGGTGTCTTCAGAGGGCCCGACAGCTGCACTCCCCATGCCGGCAGACTTAGAGGATCCCGTGGAGGATGACGCCCTGCTGTCACAAATGAAAGAAGAAGCAGCAGCCACCAGAGGCCAACCCATCACCACCTCCACCCCCAGCTCCAGAGGATGCAGGCAGAGGGGCAGACTGGAGGGCCAAGACCACAATGTGCTGTTGGAGATCAGGGACACAATGAAGACCAGCACAGAACTTCTCTCTCAGCTGGTCCACTTGGACAGAGCATCCTCGGGCCAGAAAACCTTCATCACCTACGTGAGCCAGACCCTGAGGGACCTGCCTGAGGCCCAGTACCAGGTGATGAAGCAGAAGATCACAGCACTTCTGCACAACCCTCAAGGCCCAGCTGAAGCTGCTCCTACCCAGTCCAGGTCTGTTCCTTCACCCCAGGCGATGTCACAGCCCTTCCATGGCTTTCAACAGCCCCTCACCTACCAAGGCTACGACTACCAGGACTTCCCACAGCAGAAGCAGAACTTCCCACTCCAGGCCCAGGTTCATGGCACACCACAGATACCAGTCCTCACCCAGTTGCAGACCAGACAGCCCCACTACACTCCTCCTTCCTCCACCCCACAGCCAAGCCCGTCAACAGACAATCTGTCATCAGTATTGGGCCTGACATCTCAAGTCCTTGATGAAGGACCTCTCAACCTCATGGGACTGAGTCAGTTCTCGGATAGCTTCCTGAATACACCACCCCCTGTTGTACCCTCGGGGCCAAGCACCCCAATGGTGCCTCAGACCAGTACTCAAGCCACAGCCACCTCCACAATCCCTGTCCACTTAACAGCTGAGACCATGGACATGACTCAGAGTGACTCAGAATAGTGTCAGAGACTGAGTTGTTCACTTGTTAAGTTTATCTTTGCTTAAGACACTTTACTTGGTTCATTTTGCTTATTTAATCCAGTCATAAAGTTTACCTAAGAAATTTTCTTTGTTTAACACACTTAATACAGTTTACTTGGTACATTTTGCTTATTTAATAAAGTCATAAAGTTTACCTAAGAAAGTTAATAAAGGTTATCTTTCCTTAAGACACTTAGTTTACTTGGTTCATTTTTTTTACTTAATAAAGTGTTGATGAAAACTTTGAAAAAATGGTGAAGCCTTTGCATGCTTGTGGGATAGATAAGGATAATTGTGGGATAGATAAACCTCCAGTGCAACCATAGTGGGACTGTATGGTCCACCATCCCAGCTGCCACACATATGGACCTTTATTATCAAGAACAATTTATTCATTGATCAACACATTTTAAAATAAACAAAGCTCTTTTTTAATACCCAATTCATTGTAGGACCACTCAACATGCATGGCACAATCTCATCAGTGTTATGCGACAGCCTCAAGGAAGCATCCATTAATCATCAATCATCCTGTCTTGCCACTCCCACTGCTCCAGCTGGGGAGTTGCACCAGTGTCTCAGGAGGTTGCCCTGCTTCTCATCTTCATGTGGATCTCTGTTGGGGCCTTGAACATCCACAGTGTCCATCAGGTTACATCCTTGCCTCCATTCACCAGGCTCCAGGTCCCCATTCCCTTGTTGACGGTCAACAAGTCTGTTCTGCAAATTGGGTAGTGGGTGCGCATGAGATTGTGCAGGATGCAGCAAGCTTCCACGATGCTCCTCACAGTCTCTGGGTCATGCTGCATGGTGGTGAGAAGTACCTGGAACCTGTTGGCCAGGATGCCAAAGGCGTTCTCCACCACTCGTCTTGCCCTGGACAGCCTGTAGTTGAAGATCCTCTCTTCACAGGTGAGGTATCTTGAACTGTACAGCTTCATGAGGTAGGTTTTGAGGGAGAACGCATCATCACCAACGATGAAGTAGGGCATATCTTGTGTGTTGTTGGGTAGGGGGTCTGGATCCGGAAAACCCATGATGAGGTTGCATTCCAGCCCATTCTTGAGGTCACTTGTGTTGTATACCTGGCCATCAGAGCTGACCCGTTGCCTGAAGCATTGATGTAGATGAACTTGTAGTCAGCATCAACTATGGCAAAGAGGATGATACTGAAGAAGCCCTTGTAGTTGTAATAAGTGGACCCTGAGTTGGCTGGAGCTTTGCAGGCCACGTGCTTCCCATCTATGGCTCCAACGGTGTAGGGAAAGTTCCACCTCTGATACCACTCTTCTATAAGTTTTCTCCAGCCTTGTTCAGTAGTGGGTACCTGAGGAGCTCCTCCACATATTCTTCAATGATGGCCTACACCACTTCTCTGACCACTTTGCTGATGCTGTTGTGTGGCACCCTCCATGCATACTGCATGTTTCTGTATGTGATTCCAGAGGCCAGGTGCTGCAGAGTCAGTGCCACCTTCAGTCCAGGGTCCAGGTTGGGATGGAAGTTGGTGCTAGGCTTGGTCAACCTGGGGCTCAGATGCTGTACAAGTTCATCAAACATGGCTGGTGGCATCCTCATGAAGTGATGGAATGCACGAGGGTCTTCATTCCTCAGCTCCACTATCAACTGGTCATACAGTCCAAACTCCATTCTTCTCCTGATCCATCCTCAGACCCACACAGCTCTTGGACGTCTCCTTCTTCTCTTCTGTATAAAAGGTAAAACAGTCTGAACAGGTTTTGGTTCTGGTGATGAATGAGCGCAGCTATCATATGGACTGTGTCATCATCCATGGTGGAGAACAATTGATGATGTTGAAGACCAAGACCAAGGGTGATGAGGTCTGTACACCACGGCTGCTGGACTCATGCTGTGATCCAGATGATTTTCTCTCCCTTTTTATAGAAAATATCGGTTGTCCGCTCAGTGTCCTTCTACATACTCTAGACATACTCCAGACATCCTAAATATACGAGATACATCCCAGATACAAACGTTTTGTTCATTTTGAATACTTTATATATGAGATTCATACGCTTACATCCTTTCTATTTCTGTGCTACTAACGCTGTGTAGATGTTCCGTGTACCTTTTGTTTCCTCCCTCTTTCCGTTTTCAGCTGCAGTGGATGTGAGTTGAGGGGATGGCCAGAGGATGCAGAGAGGATACAGCGGACATTTAACGGATGATAATGGACATAGAACGGATGTTACCCATATATGTCAGGGATGTACATCGTACGCGGTGGAAAGTTCATCCATTCACAAAGTTTTGTGCATCTCAAAACTTCTTGCGCGGATGAAATTGCAGTGGATGGATGCTCAACGGATAGAGCATATGAAACATATGCAGTAAGTACACAACAGATGCATAGCATTTTCCAACAGATGGTAAGCTTTTTTTAACGTTTTACATCCTCTTTGCATCCATAAATGCAGTGGGACCGGGCCTTCAGAAGGTATTTATTATTCATACTGTAACTGTAAACAAATCTCTTAATTTACTATTTTTCACATTTTACTTTCAGTGCTATAAAACCTCACCAGACACTGGTGACTAATAAATTAAAATGTTTGAACTAAGCCATTTTTCCCATGTAGAGAAAGAAGAGATGGGAACTGTATAACACTGATATTTTCAACATTCTTGGTTTCCATTGGCTCTGTGTAACTTCAAGGAGGTCCAGCAAGTTCAGTGCTTTTGTTGTACAGCGAGGAAGTGGAAATGTCAGCCAGTGAAAACACAGAATATTGAAAAGGTCAGCATAGCACAGTACGCAGCTGTAATTCATACAGCCATTTGTGAAATCCCATATTTCATCTCAGGACAAATATTATAATGGGATTCAAAAATGGCAGCACATTAATTCATCTTTATAACAAAACAGCAATCAGAATGAAAGTGTACATACATCAGATGTCTTTTTCATGATTTTCAGAAACACAATGTTCCTTTCCCTGTAGTGGGGGCCATGGCATGAATAAAGATGATTTTGCTGAAGAAAAGCAAAATCTCCTCCCTTCTCTGTCTCAAAAATGTATTTCAGGCTGACTAGCTGTCAACTTTATAGTTCCAAGCACTGTCAGTTTAGAGTTTTTAGCATCACTGAACCCAGGGACCCTCATTTGATACCATCCAAGCAGGGGAACAAGGGGAAGCTGGGTAGCTACAACGCAAGGGCATAACATCAGTTTTTCAGAAATGTTTCTCACTCTCACTTGGACCCTATAGGGCAGGTCATGGCCCTGCAATTTGCTTCTGTTTACCTGGCCTCCAAAAAGGCCAGCAAAGGGAGGCAGTGAAGTTATGATAACTCTCTAGTTGAAAAGTGGTTATTTTGTGAATAGGCAAAGGCCCCAGTAGTGCCTGCAACATGTTCTTGTCTCTACCAAACTCTAAAAGTTGGAGCCCTCTGTATGAATGACTCAAATTAAAAGTACTTAAAGAGTTGGATCTCAAGACATATCATTTAAAAGCATTTCAATGGCATGGAACACATTGGGTCTATGCTATTGCAGGATCAAGACATTGTCATGCTAATTATATAGATCAAGTTATTGCCGAACATGTGATGATGCACCAATTCCTTCAAAGGAAAAGGATAATTCACAGACCTAATCAATATAAGCCAAATAAAGAGTCTGATGGAAAACAAAAGCAATCTAAAGTATACATGCAATCTATTCCCAAATTTCCTCTGTGGCTATAAAAACATACTTTCTCTGACCTGCTTCACTGACATAAGAAGATTTAACAGAGTCAGGATAACTGGAAAGATGTACGTTTATTGCTGACCAAAAGTTCTTCTTTATTTGCTTAAACATTAAGCCTCTTCAATTGTGACCAAAACTAAGAATACAGTAAAGGCATTAGAGAATAACAAGAGGTTATGATAATGTTAGCAAATTATTCTCCTTGGGTTCCCTCTTTGTATGACCTCATGCCTAGTTGCAATCTGCTGAGAAGCAGCTGAACTGCCCTGCAATAACAATAGAACTTAGACTGATATACCACTTCATAGTGCTTTACAGCCCTCTCTATTCAGTTATACAGAGTCAGCATATTGCCCCCAACAATCTGGGTCCTCATTTTACCAACCTTGGAAAGAAGGAGAGCTGAGTCAGCTAAGACTAAAGCTAAAGCTAAAACTAAGTGATGACTCTTAATATTAGTCAGTTCGGGGGGGGGGGAGAGGAGAGGTAAGAAAATACAGGAGGATATTGAAGCTCTCACTGGACTCAAAATATTGAGTTACAGTAATTAGGACTCCTTACAATTTGGCCTAACTTTGGGCCAGCAGTATAGTCCCTTCTCCATGTTTTTTCTGCTGGCATCTTTTGCTTAAAAGGACTGTTTAATAAAATACTATCTTTCTTAGGAGGTCTCTCAACCAGCTAACAAACTATTATCAGTCAAAGGGAAGTGACCTAAGCCTTGTCATAATCCTCTTCAGCCATTACAAATATACACTAGGTTTGCAATGCCTAGTTTTTACAGGCAGTGGAATGAGGCTGAGAGCAAGAAACCCATCCAGAGGAGGTTGAGGAAGCTCTACATTTTCATCTGCAAGAGAGTAAAACATGTTTTAAAATGTTTCCTCTGTAAAAAAATAGCCCTACATGTATTGTGCATATGAAGTGTGTGCAGAATCTATCAGCTGAATATCTTTGCTGTCATCATTTTGTTTGTTTATTTATTTAATATATTTATATAGCCAACCATTTTAAAATACCTCTGGGCAGCTTAAAACCAGCAGTTATCCCAGGATACTTATTTGAGAGGTGAGGGGGAGAGAAAGGGTGAGATTGCTGCCTTAGTCTATTTCTGTTTACATTGTTAACTGCTTATACCCAAGCAATCTTCTTTATTTTAGAAGCCTGTTCCTCTACAGTAATAGCAAAAGAAACCAGTACAATGTGACGTTCCAACTCACAAAGCCATTGGCAATGAACAGATTTTACTTGTTAACATGAACATCTCTTCCCAATGATAAGATACTCTTCAAAATGTTCTTTTCTTCATCAGCTTGACTGATAAGTTCTGAAAGGCAGCATGAACAAAAAGACCAGTTAAAGGGCCTGTCACATAGGCCAACGGATGCAAAACGAATGTAAAAAGAACACAGCGGACGAGAAAATATTCCATCCGTTGTTATCCGCTCTCAAAAGTGCCCCGAATTTACATAGGCAGAGCGGACAACAACGGAAAGGAATGGACGGGGGGAGGATGTAGCCAGGATGTAAAGCAGATGCTCCACGGAAGCCTAGTGGATAGAAGCAGATGGAAGCGGATGGCACATCCGCAGGGCTTCCGGGGAAGCACAGCGAAGCAGACACGCAGCGGAAGCAACGGATGCAGAGCGGATGCCTAGCGGATGAAGCGGATGCATCACGGAAGCCTAGAGGATGCCTAGTGGATGCAAAGTGTTCACTGCGCATGCCAGGAGGATGCATTGCGTCAGCCCCGCAGATATAAAGGGATGCAGCTCGCAAACAGGTCACCATTCAGAAGAAAGACCTGCTGCCAGACACAGCTCCAGCCAAGAACCATGGGGAAGAACAGGAAGCCTGTGCCATCTGCTGCCAACCCTGGCAAGAGGGACAGGGCCACCACCCCGCCCCCTGGCCCGGACTCTGCTTCTGCTGGGGCTCCTGCTGCTGGAGCTGACTCTTCTGGTGCTAGTGCTTCTGCTGGTGCTTACTCTGCTGGCGCTGCTCCTGGTGCTAGTGCTTCTTCTGGTGATTGCTCTGCTGGCGCTGCTCCTGGTCCTGCTGGTCCTGCTGGTCCTGCTGGTCCTGCTGGTCCTGCTGGTACTTCTGGTCCTGCTGGTGCTGCTGGTGCTTACTCTACTGCTGCTGATTCTGGTCCTGCTGGTGCTGCTGGTGCTGCTGGTGCTGCTGGTGCTGCTGGTCCTGCTGGTGCTGCTTTTGCTGCTACTGTTGTTGTTGCTGCTGGTGGTGGTGGTGGTGTGTTGGAGCAGCCCCTACAACCTTGAAGCCCCTCTGATGAGGGCCCAGATGGCCCTGCCAGAGGGAGGAAGAGGCATACGCGTGAACGGGAGAGGAGGCAATACTCCATCAAAGAGGAACATGAGGATGAGGTGCTGGAGTGGCTGAGGGAGAATGAGTATCTATGGCGGAAGGGACACAGGCTCTATTGAGACACCAAAAGGAAGCAGGCTGCTTGGAGAGAGAAGGCGGAGAGCCTGGGCTACAATTCGGAGGTGCTCCTCGGTTGGTGGAAGCACATGCACACCTGGTATGGGAAGCTGCACCTCAAGAAATCTGGCCAGGCCACGGTCAAGCTGACCGACCGGGAGACCTACGTGATGGCCAAGTGCAGTTTCTTGGAGGGTGAGATCCGCCACCGAGGAGCAGTCCCTCTGACATCCCTCTCTTTCAGGCAGCCTGCAGAGAGCCAGTCCTCTTCTGGCCAAGAGTCAGCTCCTGTGTCCAGGCAGGTATCTGTGGAGCGTCCCACGAGGGAGACCCCCCCGACAGCTGCACTCCCCATGGTGGAGAGCGTGGAGGACCCCCTGACACAGTGGGAGCAAGGAGAGGGCATTGCCACCTGAAACCAACCCACATCCACCCTCAGCTCCACCTCCACAGAAAGGCAGAGAGGCAGACCGGAGGGACAGAGCCACACTGTCCTGCTGGAGATCAGGGACACCATCAAAAGCAGCGTAGATCTCATCTCTCAGCTGGTACACACCGACATACCATCCTCACCTATGTCAACCAGACCCTCCTAGACATGTCCGAACCACAGTACCAGGTGATCAAGGACAGCATCACCGGTCTTCTGCACAACCCTCCAGACCCAGCAGAACCTCCTCCCACCCAGTCCAGGTCTGCTTCTCCACCCCAGGTGATGTCACTGCCCTTCCAAGGCTTTCCACAGGCCCTCACCTACCAAGGCTACGGCTACCAGGAGCTCCAGCAGCACAGGCAGCCCTTCCCAGTCCAGGCACAGGTACATCGCACACCACAGGTGCCACCGATGCCACCGATACCACCGATGCCACAGAAACCACAGATGCCACAGATGCCACCCATGCCACAGATGCCACCCACACCACAGATGCCACCCACGCCTCCCCTCGCTCACCTGCAGACCAGACAGCCCCACTACACTGCTCCTTCCTCCACCCCACAGCCAAGCCCGGCCTCAGAACATCTGTCATCGGTCTTGGGACTGACACCCCATGTCCTAGATGAAGGGGCTCTCAACATCACAGGACTGAGCCAGCTCTCTGAGAGCTTCCTCCACACTCCATCCCCTGTGGTCTTCTCAGGTCCAGGCACCCCAATGGCGCCTCAGACCAGCACTCCAGCAGCAGCCACCTCCACAGCACCTGGACCCTTCACCCCTGAGACTATGGGCACACCTCAGAGTGACTGAGAAGAGTGCCAGAGACTGGGTTGCTACCTGTTGACTTTATCTTTGCTTGGGGCACTTTACTTGGGTCATTTTGTTTTTACAATTTGTTATTAATAAAGTTTATCTTTGCTTCACACACTTGCTTCATTTATTTTAGTCAATAAAGTCTTGGTGGAAACATTTAGAAATGGTTTAAGCCTTTGCATGCTTGTGGGATGGGTTAAGATAGCAGTGGGATGGGCAGGGGTACCTGTGGGATGGGTAATAGCTGTGGGATGGGCAGGGATACCTGTGGGATGGGCAGGGATACCTGTTGAAAGGGTAATAGCTGTGGGATGGGTTAGGATAGCAGTGGGATGGGCAGGGATACCTGTGGTAGGGGTAATAGCTGTGGGATAGATAAACCTCCAGTGCAAGCATAGTGGGACTGTATGGTCCACCTTCCCAGGTGCCACACCTATGGCCCTTTATTAACAATAGTGATGTTATGATTCATCCACACATGTCAACATAAACACAACTCTTTATTAAATGCCTTGTTCATTGTAGGCCCACCCAACATTCATGGCCCAATCTCATCCATGTGATGAGACAGGCTGAAGGAAGCATCCATTAATCATCTATCATCCTGTCTTACCACTCCACTGCTCCAGCTGGGGAGCTGCACCAGTGTCTTAGGAGGTTGCGCTGCTTCTTCCCTTCACGTGAGGCTCTGTTGGGGCCTTGCACATCCTGAGTGTCTATCAGGTTTCGCCCTTGCCTTCATTCCCAAGGCTCCATGTCCCCATTGCCTTGCTGGAGGTCCACGAGCCTGTTCTGCAAGACTGGGTAGCAGGTGCGCATGAGATTGTGCAGGATACAGCAAGCTTCCATGATCCTCCTCACGGTCTCTGGGCGATGCTGCATGGTGGTGAGAAGTACCTGGAACCTGTTGGCCAGGATGTCAAAGGCATTCTCCACCACCCGCCTTGCCCTGGACAGCCTGTAGTTGAAGATCCTCTCTTCACGGGTGAGGAGTCTGGAAGTGTAGGGCTTCATGAGGTAGGTTCTGAGGGAGAAGGCGTCATCCCCCACGATGAAGTAGGGCACATCTTGCGTGTTGTTGGGCAAGGGGTCTGGATCTGGGAAGCCCATGATGAGGTTGTGTTCCAGCCCCTCCTTGAGGTGACTGGCGTTGTATACCTGGGCATCTGAAGATGACCCATTGCCTGAAGCATCGATGTACATGAACTTGTTGTCAGCATCGACCATGGCGAAGAGGATGATGCTGAAGAAGCCCTTGTAGTTGAAATAAGTGGACCCTGAGTTGGCTGGAGCTTTGCAGGCCACGTGCTTCCCATCTATGGCTCCAACGGTGTGGGGGAAGTTCCACTTCTGATACCACTGCTCTGCAACTTTCTTCCATCCTTCTTCAGTGGAGGGGCACTGGAGGAGCTCCTCCAGGTATTCTTCGATGATGGCCTGCACCACTTCTCTGACCACAATGCTGATGGTGTTGTGTGGCACCCTCCAGCCGTACTGCATGCTCCTGTATGTGGTCCCTGAGGCCAGGTGGCGCAGATTCAGTGCCACCTTGAGCCCAGGGTCCAGGCTGGGCCGGAAGTTGGTGCTCTGCTTGGTCAACCTGGGTCTCAGCTGCTCCACAACTTCGTCAAACATGGCTGGCGGCATCCTCATGAAGTTCTGGAATGCACGAGGGTCTTCGTTCCTCAGCTCCACCATCAGCTTGTTATGCAGTCTGTACTCTGCTCTTCTCCCGATCCATCGTCGGACCCAGACACTTCTTGGCCGCCTCCTTTTCTTCCCGTAGAACAGGTGAAAGAGCCTGTAGATGGCTTCGCACTGTTGTAGAACGATGGTGGCTACCAAAAGGAGTGTGTGATGATCCATGGTGGAGATGACTGGATGCTGTGGAAGAGTAAGAGCAAGATGAAGGCTGAAGAGGTCTGCACCGCAGGGCTGCTGGACTGAAAGTGAGATCCAGGTGAGTTCCTCCCCCTTTTTATAGGAAATATAGGTTTTCCACTAGGTGTCCTTTTGCATCCTCCAGGCATCCTGCAGACATCCTAAATATCCGAGATACATCCCCTATGCAAAGGTTTTTTCCGTTTTAATGCTTTGTATGTGAGCTGCATCTGCTTTCATCCTTTCTCCATCCGTGCTACTCATGCTGCGTGTCCATTCCATGACCATTTTGCTTCCTCCCTGTGTCCGTTTTCCACTGGAGCGGATGCGAGTTTCGCGGATGTGCAGCGGATGCCTAGCGGATATAGCGGACGCGTAACTCATGACTACGGACGTCTAACGGATGTTCCCCGTATGCGTAGCGGATGTATTACGGACATGTTGGATACATTTTCCACTCAAAAAGTTTTGTGCAGCTCAAAACTTTTTGAGTGGATGAAATGTCAGTAGATGGATGCTGGATGGATAGAGAGGATGAAAAATGGATGCAGTGAGTACAGAACGGAAGCATCGTGTTAACCAACGGATGGCTAGTGTTTCTCTCCATTTTACATCCTCTTTCCATCCATTGGTGCTGTGTGACAGGGGCTTAAAGTCAGCAAGATTTGGAAACAAAATGTAACAATTCTCTTCAAAATAAAAGAGGTATGTGGTCTCCCCACAGTGCAGGCCCAATTGTTGGATTTTCAATATTTATTTATATTCCACCTTTATCTATTTATTAGATTTTTATCCCTCTTTTATTACTCTATACCAGGGATGTCAAACTTCCATCATCACATGATGTATCGTGAGTTTTTTCCCTTTCGCTAAACCAGGCATGGACATGGCCAGCATATGATGCATCCAGCCCATGGGCCAAAAGTTTGACAGCCCTGCTCTATATATAACTCAAGGCAGTGAACATACCTAATACTCCTTCCTCCTATTTTCCCCACAACTCTGAGTTGAGTTGGGCTGAGAGAGCGTGACTGACCCAAAGACATCCAGGCAGCTTTCATAAATAAGCCTGGTAAATGTGATCAAGAATTTTGTTCAATAAACCAGTTTTTCCTTTTTATTATAATTCTACTACATATATTCAAGGTTTCATTCAGAATAATGTTAGTTATTATTCTGGAACAGATACTAAGCAGTATTTCATTGTACTGACAGCAAAATTGTTGAGTTTATTTAAAATAATCCATGTATCATGCATGCAAGAATTGTCTGAAATCACCTTGCAGAAATTGGGTATTTTACGAAATACTAATATATTATGTTGAATGTCAGAAACAGGACTTTTGTTGTCATTGGCCAGTAAGCCATAAGATTTTAAGAGTTGTAGAGAAAATTATTAAAATTTCTGACATTTGCCGATGAATAGATTTGTTACAGATTGTCCTTGGAAAAGAAAACTTCAAACTTATTTTCATTATATAGAAATAACTGATATTAATCATGATATGTTAAACTTTGAAAATAATGTTTTTGGGAGCCCATAATTTGTGTGTGTGTGTGTACAGTTTTGTGACCAAGATTAATATTTAGTACATTTTTTGACATTCACTGAAACTCTTTGGCAGCTGCCTAAAACTGAAAGCAATTATTTCTATTTGTAATTTTCATGGAGTTCTTTTTAGCAAGATGTATTGAAATGAATGGGATGGGGTTCCAAGAATTCCAACAATGAACTGTTTCCCCAGTTAGAACCAATATATTCCTGCTAACTTTTTTTTTTTAATCCTTTTAATCATCTCCTACAGTCTGGAAAGGAGGTAAATATTCTCACTGATATCAAAGAAGACTGCAACTCTGTTTACACAATTGTCCCCTAAGCTTTATCTTTCTGGGAACCAACTATCTCAGTAGCCTGCACTGACTAACATTCTACTTAAAATTGATTTTGAATATTTATTTTATAATCAAGTCTTATAATTCCAATATCGTACTCATTTGATATCGATATATTGCACAATAGATATGAGGCCCAGACTCTCTCCCCTTCAAAGGATAAGAATGAACTTTTGAAAGCTGGATATTTCAAAAGGAATTATTTATTGTGAAAGGGAAGTTATTCAGGTACTAGTCAAAGCAGGGTCTAATATGCCTCCAGGCATACAGCATAAGTAAAAGGAGTTAGAACCCCTCCCCTTATTCTGATGTGGATTTCATCAATACAAAGAAGCAACATGTTAACCCCCCCCCCTTTTTCTGGGAACGTAGTTGAGAAAAGTTTCCCAGGAAGTTTCTTTCAGCGCTAGAATTTTTATGGCCCCTTCACCTCTTGCTATGTCTCCAAGAAGTGACAAGTTTCCAGGCATCTGGACTCCAGTCCCCAGTTGTATATCATGTGCAAGTTATACAGATTCAATACAAGACTTAAGATATTCAGGTTACATCAAAAAGGATTACTTGTTCCAAATCCATCCTTCTTCTTCCATTGAAGAATGGCAGATACATGCATCTGACAGTAGAACTGTTTATATGCCAAATATGGAGTTTTAAAATTTGTTGTCATAGAAGGCCATTGCATGAGGATTATTCCAGTCAGTTAGGGCTGAGGGTCTTGAAAATATGTTTGTCCCATGAACTTGGCTTAAATGTGCAGTTTATAGTCCAGATGGTTTAGTTGGAATAGATTTCATAGTTTTATGGAACCATCGTTTTAAAAATAGGTGGGATTTTAAGTTATCTAACTTGCAGCAGGTTGCAAATTCAGAATAGTTCTTTTCCATTGTGATGTCACATTAATTGGTTCTTAACTGAGACATGTGCTTCTGATTTTCAAAAGTCAACAGACAATGGATCTGGAAAAGACAGGTAGGTTTTAGCTGTGATACATTCATTTCAGCAGGACTGACTGTCAACCTTCAAGATCTCTTTCCTTTGCTTTGCATCTTTCAGCTGTCATGAATAATGGGGGAAGGAGGGGTGAAATAGTTATGGGAAGTGAGCTGGAGGTTTCAGAGAATAAACTGTATAAGTTTGGGGGAAAGTTTATTGTTTATGCTTCTTTCTTATGCTATGCGCAAGTGCACCTCTTTATCAAAATATATCAAGGTCAATGGACAGATGCCACATCACCACCTGAAGATGCCTACATGATGTTACATACAACTTTTAATTGGATGAACAGTTTGAACTATTGTGGGTGGGAACGTTGCCATCACTTTGCATATGTGATTTACGCACTCATTTTCTCAGATTCAGAATTTCTTTGATGCTACCACTTGATCTCCAGTAAAAGATATCTTTTCTCTAATTAATGGAATCTAAGTATTTCTTTCTTGGATTTTGAATGGAGCACCAGCTGACATTATTCTGAATCTCAGTTTACCAGCCCACCTGAATAATTAATACTTTTTCTTTTGAGGGGGTCTGAAAAACAATGTCCAATCTAGCCAGTGACCAAGAAGATCTGGGAGCTACTGGAAGACCAATTTCCCTGCTTTTAGATACTGCAGGGGAGGCCAAGCTGCTAGCCAGGCTGCATCTTGATGAGAACCAGCCATAAAACCTAAATGGTCCCTGGCTGGAAGGAACTGGAGGAAGAACCCCCTCAGGGGTGACCACTACTCAATGGCATAGGAGGGAAGAACCATGGCAAGAGGAAGAAAGAAAGAATCTTTTATTAGCTCAAGCCCTAAATTTTCTGAATCTCCTTCTGTTGGAGGAATCCAGGCTGATCAAAGGTATGAGAGGGAAAAGGGGGAGGCAGCCCCAGCTATGAGAGCCCAAGCAGCTGTCTCCATAAATCAACCTGGGTCAGTGAAACAGGCAGCAGTAGTGTAGCCCCCCCCCCCCCCCCCAGTGAGGGGAATAATTGCCAGAAGGCATCAAGCTCCAAAGGTGCCTCCATTGGAAGTAAAATATGGAGGGGATCCCAAGGAGTTAGATTTCTTCCTAACCCAAGTGTGGAACTACATGGAAGAATATGGCAAGGATTTTTCCTCAGAAGCAGCTAAAGTCAGCTTTGGTCGGGACGGCTGCAAAATGGATGGTGACTTTGCATAATGATAATGCTCCCCAGTTGATGAATTATGACCTGTTCATGACAGCATTGCATGCCAGATTTGAAGACCCACGAGCCATATGTAAGGCGAGGATTAGGGTGAAAACCATAAATCAGTGACCAAATACACCCAGGAATTTAGAGAGCTGGCATGCCATATTCGAGGTTGGTCCCAGGGAGCCCTGATAGAAGCTTTTAAAGATGGGCTGAATGAAGATGTTTATCAAAACTGCATTGCCAGAAAAGAACCCAGTGATTTGCAGCTCTGGTACATGTTGGCAGCAGAAGTGAAAATTGATCTGATCTGAAACAGATTCAGGGGTGGACTTGGTTGGAGCAAGAAACCCCCCACCAGCCTTCGAGAAGCCCAAAACCTCAAAAGGGAGGGTCGGCAGCAACACCCAAGACCACTGCATGCTTCTGATGTGGGAAGGAGGGTCACCAGGCTGCAGACTGCCATGCCAAGCTCGAGCTAAAGGGGTTGCCAGGGGGAGGAAGAAAACCTAAAAAAACTCCAGTCAAGCCACGTGAAATGGCTCTTAAAGTGGAGGAGGTTGTAGAGATCATCCCTCTGAAAGTAGAGGAGCTGGGAAATCCGACCTCTTCTGGCAAAAGTGAATCTGAATCTGAAGACAACCCTCTAGTAAGTCCAAACAAGGGCACAATGACAACGTGCACAAGGTGCATAATCAGCTCAGAAGTCATGGAGAAATTGGGTTTAAGGCTAAGAATTTTAAAAGCTCCCATAGTATTTTACCAACTGGATGGATTGTTAGCTGGGGGAGGCCCTGCACATTTCATAATGGAACCAGTGGAAATGATGATGGAGAGGCATAGATAGACTTTATGTTTTATTGTCACCCCTGGGATTGAGTGCCCTCTACTGCAAGACTTGCCCTGGCTCCAGAAGTGGAACCCCCAAGTAGATTGGAGGAGGGGATCATTACACATATGCACTGACCAACCTCCAGAAGGGAAAGTGAAATCTCAGCCAAATTCCCAGAATTCCACAGAGTTGGCAGTGAGAACCTGAGGTGGGAAGAGAAAATCTCTGAAGAATATTGGGATTTAAAGGTGTGTTCAGTGAAAAGACATCAGATAAGCTCCCCCACATCACCCAACAGATTACAGTATTGAAATATTACCAGGAGTGAAACTCCCAAACCCTATACTGTACTCAATGTCAACGCGGGAGCTAGAGGAGCTGCAGTCATTTATCAATAAAAATCTTGAATGAGATTTCATCCAACCTGCTAGGCCTCGGGTAGTGGCCCCAGTATTGTTTTGTGAGAAGAAAAATGGCTCACTTCATTTATGTGTTGATTATCGAAATTTAAATGCAATTTCAGTGGAGAACATGTATCTCCTCGCCTTAAAGGGCCTGTCACATTGGCCGACGGATGCAAAACATTTGTAAAAAGGACACAGCAGATGAGAAAATATTCAATCCATTTTTATCCGCTCTCAAAAGTGCCCCAAATTTGCATAACCAGAGCAGACAATGGAAAAGAATGGACGGGGGAGGATGTAGAGGGGATGGAAAGCGGATGCTCCACGAAAGCCTAGCAGATGGAAGCGGATGGGAGCGGATGGCACATCGCAGGGCTTCCAGGGGAGCACAGCGAAGCGGACGTGCAGCGGAAGGAGCGGATGCAGAGAGGATGCCAAGCAGATGAAGTGGATGCAGAGCGGAAGCCTAGCGGAAGCCTAGCGGATGCCTAGCAGATGCACAGCGTTCACTGCACATGCAGGGAGGATGCATTGCGTCAGCCCCGCGGATATAAAGGGAAGCAGCTCGCAAGCAGGTCACCATTCAGAGGAAAGACCTGCTGCCAGACACAGCTCCAGCCACCCAGAGAGCCAGCCAGCCAGCAAGCCAACAACTGAACAACCATGGGGAAGAAAAGAAAGCCTTTGGCATCTGCTGCCAGCCCTGGCAAGAGAGACAGGGCCACCATCCCACCCCCTGTCCCTGACTCAGCTTCTGCTGGGGCTTCTGCTGCTGGAGCTGACTCTTCTGGTGCTGGAGATTGTGCTGGCACTGCTCCTGGGGCTGGGGCTTCTGCTGGGGCTTACTCTGCTGGTGCTGCTCCTGGCAGTGGTGCTTATGCTGGTGATTACTCTGCTGGCACTGCTCCTGGTGCTGGGGCTTCTGCTGGAGCTTACTCTGCTAGTACTGCTCCTGGTGCTGGGGACTCTGCTGGTGCTTACTCTGTTGGTGCTGCTCCTGGTGCTGGGGCTTCTGCTGGGGCTTAATCTGCTGGTGCTGCTCCTGGTGTTGGGGCTTCTACTGGTGCTTCCCCTGTTGCTGCTCATCCTGGTCCTGCTGGTCCTGCTGGTGCTGCTGGTGCTTACTCTGCTGGTGCTGCTCCTGGTCCTGCTGGTGCTGCTGGTGCTGCTGCTGCTGCTGCTGCTGCTTTTGCTGCTACTGTTGTTGTTGCTGTTGTTGCTGCTGGTGGTGGTGGTGTGGAGGAGCAGCCCCTACAACCTCGAAGCCCCTCTGATGAGGGCCCATATGGCCCTGCCAGAGGGAGGAAGAAGCATACGCGTGAACGGGAGAGGAGGCAATACTCCATTGAAGAGGAACATGAGGATGAGGTGCTGGAATGGCTGAGGGAGAACCAGTATCTTTGGTGGAAGGGACACAGGCTCTATCGAGACACCAAAAGAAAGCACGCTGCTTGGAGAGAGAAGGCGGAGAGCCTGGGCTACAATTCGGAGGTTCTCCTCGGCTGGTGGAAGCACATGCACATCTGGTACGGGAAGCTGCACCTCAAGAAATCTGGACAGGCCGCGGTCAAGCTGACGGACTGAGAGACCTACATGATGGCCAAGTGCAGCTTCTTGGAGGGTGAGATCTGCCACCGGGGAGCAGCCCCTCTCACAATCCTCTCTCTCAGGCAGCCCGCTGAGAGCCAGTCCTCTTCTGGCCAAGAGTCAGCTCCTGTGTCCAGGCAGGTATATGTGGAGCGTGCCAGGATGGAGAACCTCCCGACAGCTGCACTACCCGTGGTGGAGCACGTGGAGGACCCCCTGATGCAGTGGGAGAAAGGAGAGGGCACTTCCACCAGAGGCAAACACACATCCACCCCCAGCTCCACCTCCACAGAAAGGCAGAGGCAGACCGGAGGGACAGAGCCACACTGTCCTGCTGGAGATCAGGGACACCATCAGAAGCAGCGTAGATCTCCTCTCTCAGCTGGTACACACCAACGTCCCATCCTCCAACCACAAGCCCTTCCTCACCTATGTCAACCAGACCCTCATGAACATGTCAGAATCACAGTACCAGGGAGTGAAGGACAGGATCACCGGTCTTCTTCACAACCCTCCAGACGCATCTGAACCTACTCCCACCCAGTCCAGGCCTGCTCCTCCACCCCAGGTGATGTCACTGCCCTTCCAAGGCTTTCCACAGGCCCTCACTTGCCAAGGCTACGGCTACCAGGAGGTCCAGCAGCACAGGCAGCCCTTCCCAGTCCAGGCACAGGTACATCGTACGCCACCGGTGCCACCGATGCCACTGATGCCACCGATGCCACCCACACCACCGATGCCAGCCACACCACAGATGCCAGCTATGCCACAGATGCCACCCATGCCACAGATGCCACCCACGCCTCACCTCACTCACCTGCAGACCAGACAGCCCCACTACACTGCTCCTTCCTCAACCCAACAGCCAAGTCCGGCCTCAGAACATCTGTCATCGGTATTGGGGCTGACACCCCTTCCTGGAGGAAGGGGCTCTCAACATCACAGGACTGAGCCAGCTCTTTGAGAACTTCCTCCACACACCGTCCCCTATTGTCCTCTCGGGGCCAGGCACCCCAATGATGCCTCAGACCAGCACTCCAGCAGCAGCCACCTCCACAGGTTGACTTTATCTTTGCTTGGGACACTTTACTTGGGTCATTTTGCTTTTACAGCTTGTTATTAATAAAGATTATCTTTGCTTCAAACACTTGCTTTATTTATTTTATGAAATAAAGTCTTGGTGGAAACTTTTAGAAATGGTTTAAGCCTTTGCATGCTTGTGGGATGGGTTAAGATAGCAGTGGGATGGGCAGGGATACCTGTGGGATGGGTAATAGCTGTGGGATGGGCAGGGATACCTGTGGGATGGGCAGGGATACCTGTTGAAAGGGTAATAGCTGTGGGATGGGTTAGGAGAGCAGTGGGATGGGCAGGGATACATTTGGGATTGGTAATAGCTGTGGGATGGGCAGGGATACCTTTGGGATGGGTAATAGCTGTGGAATGGGCAGGGATACCTTTGGGGATGGGTAATAGCTGTGGGATGGGCAGGGATACCTTTGGGATGGGTTATAGCTGTGGGATAGATAAGCCTTCAGTGCAAGCATAGTGGGACTGTATGGTCCACCCTCCCAGGTGCCACACCTATGGCCCTTTATTATCAATAACAATGTAATCATTGATCCACACATTTCAATATAAACACAACTATTAAATGCCCTGTTCATTGTAGGGCCGTTCAACATACATGGCACAATCTCATCAGTGTGATGACACAGGCTGAAGGAAGCATCCATTAATCATCTATCATCCTGTCTTGCCACTCCACTGCTCCAGCTAGGGAGTTGCACCAGTATTTCAGGAGGTTGCGCTGCTTCTTCTCTTCATGTGAAGCTCTGTTAGGGCCTTGCACATCCACAGTGTCTCTCAGGTTTCGCCCTTGCCTCCATTCCCAGGCTCCATGTCCCCATTGCCTTGTTAGAGGTCCACAAGCCTGTTCTGGAACACTGGGTAGCGGGTGCACATGAGATTGTGCAGGATGCAGCAAGCTTCCAAGATGCTCCTCACAGTATGTGGGTGATGCTGCATGGTGGTGAGAAGTATCTGGAACCTGTTGGCCAGGATGCCAAAGGCATTCTCCACCACCCGCCTTGCCCTCGACAGCCTGTAGTTGAAGATCCTCTCTTCACAGGTGAGGCATCTGGAAGTGTAGGGCTTAATGAGGTAGGTTCTGAGAGAGAAGGCGTCATCCCCCATGATGAAGTAGGGCACATATTGTGTGTCATTGGGCAGGGGGTCTGGATCTGGGAAACCAGATGAGGTTGCGTTCCAGCCTCTCCTTGAGGTGACTGGCGTTGTATGTCTGGGCATCTGAAGATGAGCCATTGCCAGAAGCATCGATGTACAAGAGGATGATGCTGAAGAAGCCCTTGTAGTTGTGATAAGTGGACCCTGACTTAGCTGGAGCTTTGCAGGCCACGTGCTTCCCATCTATGGCTCCAACGGTGTGGGGGAAGTTCCAGTTCTGATACCACTGCTCTGCAACTTTCTTCCAGCCTGCTTCAGTGGAGGGGCACTGGAGGAGCTCCTCCAGGTATTCTTCGATGATGGCCTGCACCACTTCTCTGACCACAATGCTGATGGTGTTGTGTGGCACCCTCCAGCCGTACTGCATGCTCCTGTACGTGGTCCCTGATGCCAGGTGTCGCAGATTCAGTGCCACCTTGAGCCCAGAGTCCAGGCTGGGCTGGAGGTTGGTGCTCTGCTTGGTCAACCTGGGTCTCAGCCACTCCACAACTTCATCAAACATGGCTGGAGGCATCCTCATGAAGTGCTGGAATGCACGAGGGTCTTCATTCCTCAGCTCCACCATCAGCTTGTTGTACAGTCTGTACTCTGCTCTTCTCCCGATCTATCTTCAGACCCAGATGCTTCTTGGCCACCTCCTTTTCTTCGCGTAGTAGAGTTGAAAGAGCCTGTAGATGGCTTCGCACTGTTGCAGAACGATGGTGGCTACCAAAAGGACTATGTTATGATCCATGGTGGAGATGACTGGATGGTGTGCAAGAGTGAGAGCCAGAGCAAGGCTGAAGAAGTCTGCACCGCAGGGCTGCTGGACTGAAAGTGAGATCCAGGTGAGTTCCTCCACCTTTTTATAGGAAATATAGGTTTTCCGCTAGATGTCCTTTTGCATCCTCTAGACATCCTGCGGACATCCTAAATATCCGAAATAGGTCCCCTATACGAACGTATTTTCCATTTTAAATGCTTTATATGTGAGCTGCATCCGCTTTCATCCTTTCTCCGTCCGTGCTACTAACACTGCGCATCCATTCTGTGTCCGTTTTGCTTCCTCCCTGTGTCCATTTTCCACTGGAGCGGATGCGAGTTGCGCAGATGCGCAATGGATGCCTTGCAGATATAGCGGACGCGTAACAGATGACGACGGAGGTCTAACGGATGTATGCGTAGCGGATGCAGAACAGACGTGTTGGATACATTTTCCACTCAAAAAGTTTTTTGCAGCTCAAAACTTTTTGAGTGGATGGAATCTCAGTCGACGGATGCTGGACAGATTGAGAGGAAGAAAAACGAAGGCAGTGACTACAGAACAGAAGGATCACGTTAACCAACGGATGGCAAGTGTTTCTCTCCGTTTTACATCCTCTTTCCATCAATTGGTGCAGTGTGACATGGGCTTAACAAAGGACATGTTGGTCCACCTAGCCAAAGGGAAAATTTTTATGAAACTCGATTTGAGAGAAGCTTACTACCAAGTTCAAATCAAGGAGGGAGATGAATGGAAAACTGCTTTTAATTGCCCTGTGGGATGTTTCCAATTCAACATTCTCCCATTTGGTCTATAGAGGGGCCCTGCTGTATTCATGCAAATGTTAAATGAGGTTTTCAATGAACATTTATACAAAGGGGTACTGATTTATCTTGATGATATTCTTATCTACACTCTCAATGAACATGTGAAATTAGTGCGATCAGTTTTGAAAAAACTTTGAGCTGCCAGACCGTATGCAAAGTTATCCAAGTGTGACTTCCACCAAGAGAAAATTGACTATTTGGGTATATCACATGATGACATAGAAATGGATCCTGGGAAAGTTTGCGCCATCTTAGAATGGTCCCCTCCCCGCACCAGAAAACAATTGCAAAGTTTCCTGGGATTTGCAAATTTTTATCATTAGTTTATCCCAGTTTTCAAGAAGATTGCACTGCCTATTACAAATCTCCTAAATACCAAGGGGGAGGTGAAACCAAAGCCCAGTCAACTGCGAGAGTGATCCATGGAGTGTCAAGCCATTTTTTAGAAGCTAAATGACTTTTTGCAGCTAGGCTGTTGTTAAAGCACCCAGACATGGACACCCATTTTGTAATCCAAGCCAAGCAAGTGATGTAGCGGTGGGGGTGGTGTTACTACAAGCAAATGACATGGGGACTCTGCAACCATGTGCATACACCTCCCGTAAACTAACTGAGGCAGAAAGAAGATGGACCATTTGGGAAAAAGCTTTTGTAGTTCATTGGGCTCTATTAACCTGGAGGCATTTTCTAGAAGGGGCAAAACACCCCTCTGAGGTGTGGATGGATCATAAGAATTTAAAGATTCTAAAAACACCTCGAAAGCTGTCACCTAAGCAAGTTTGCTGGGCAAGCGGTTTAATTTTTCATTGAAATACATTCCAGGGGGAAAGACTTCATGGCAGATGCACTGTCTAGGCTGCCTCAATATAATAGTGCTCATCCAGAAATGATCTGCCCTATTATTCCAACTAGACAGTTGGCAGCTCCAATGGTTACTGGAGCCCAGAAAAAAGGGAAAGTTAATTTATCTAATGATTTATCTGCACAGTTAAAAGAAGCTCTGAAAGTTAATGATTGGTTCCTGGCTCACTCAAATAACTGTATGGTTAGAGATGGATTGGCATGGGTGGGGGCTAAATTATATGTGCCAGAAAAGTTGAGAAACCCAGTATTACAACAAGCTTGATTCCAAAGCTGCTGGACATTTTGGGTTCATAAAAACCCTACACTTGTTTAAAAGGCAATTTTAGTGGCCTAATTTTAAAAAGGACATTGAAACTTATGCGGCTTGTTGTCCTATCTGTGCCTCAGCCAAACGGCCACCTGGTAAGCCAGTTGGCCTACTA
The DNA here is from genome assembly GCA_015471245.1 of Laticauda colubrina. Lineage (NCBI taxonomy): Eukaryota > Metazoa > Chordata > Lepidosauria > Squamata > Elapidae > Laticauda > Laticauda colubrina. Next base: position 32,606,574 of record BLBF01000025.1, on the reverse strand, counting down.
CAAAATGTAGCCAGACCAACTGCTCCATGGAAAGAAATTTATGTGGACTTTATAGTGAAATTACCTGAAAGTAGGGAAAATACAGTTATTGGGTGATAACAGATTTGTTTTTCAAACAAGTATATTTTATACCTTATGCAAAAATCTCATCTACAAAAACTTTGGCTAAACTGTTTATTTTACATGTCTATAAGTGACATGGTGTTCCTGAATGGATAATTTCAGATAGGGGTGTCCAGTTCACTTCAAACTTTTGGAGATCTTGAAGTTGTTGGGCTCCAGCCAGGGCTTAAGGTCCATCCATCCCCCACAAACCAATGGGGCTTGTAAGAGAACTAACTCAGTATTGGAACAATATCTTAGATGCTATATTAATTATCAACAAGACGATTGGGCTGACCTATTGCCATTTGCTGAGGTGGCATATAACAATTTGCTTCATAGTAGCACTGATTTTACCCCATTTAAAGTTACTTCAGGACAAGTCTTCCACAGGAGAAACCCAATATTCAGTCCTTGAGTGAATGGATAACCCAACTCCAGCTGACTTGGCCAGTTACCTGTAAAGCATTGGATGATGCTCATCAAGCTCATAAGAAATTTTCAGATAAAAAGAGAGCTCCACAAAAACAATATCAAGTTGGGGACAAAGTTTTCTTGTCCGCTAGATATTTGCAAACCACACAAAAGTAAAAAAAGCTGGGGCCTAAATATGTTGGACCTTTTCCAATTGAACAAATTGTGAATTCCGTGGCAGTCCAACTGCAATTAACAAAAACCCTTAGAAGGATTAATCCTGTCTTTCAAATTAGTTTGTTGAAACCTGAACATACTCCAACCTGTGATCGGTTCAGGTCGTTCCCCCCGTTTCTCTGCAGATTGAGGGTGAACAACATTTTGAAATTAAAGAAATTGGATTATCGGAGACAAAGAGGTCTACTCCAGTATTTAGTTATCTGGAAACACTTTCCTCCTTCCCAGTTGAAATGGGTAAATGAAAAGGATGTTTGAGCCCCTAGACTTGTACAGGCATATTTCGTACTAAATATCCTGACAAACTTGAAAATATTATTGTATTGTGTCACATGTATATTCTTTTTTTATCTTGTATTCTCTTTCTTTTATAGGGCTAATGCCTCTTTTGCAAGAGGGCCAAATGTCAGCCTTCAAGATGTCTTTCCTTTGCTTTGCATCTTTTGGCTGTCATAAGTAACAGGGGGAGGAGGGGTGAAATTGTTATGGGAAGCAAGCTGGAGGTTTCAGAGAATAAATTGTATAAGTTGGGGGGGAAGTTTATTGTTTATGCTTCTTTTCTATGCTATGTGCAAGCATACTTCTTTATCAAAATAGGCCAAGGTCAATGGACAGGTGCCTCATCAGCACCTGAAGATGCCCATGTGACATTAGATACAACTTTTAATTAGATGGACAGTTTGAACTATTGTGGGTGGTAATGTTGCCATCACTTTATATATGTGATTTTCACACTCAATTCCTCAGATTCAGAATTCCTTTGATGCTACCACTTGATTTCCAGTAAAATATATCTTTTCTCTAATTAATGGAGTCTAAGTGTTTCTTTCTTGGATTTTGAATGGAGCACCAGCTGACAATAACACTTGCATGACATTAAATAGTAATTAAGGAATGTTCAGGGGTACCAAAGTAATACAACACAACTCAAGGCAGCAATCAAATAATATTCAAGAACACACACATGCATGCACAAAGACTGTGTCCTTTCTACAAGCCAAGGAACCATATTGAGATGATTGCAAGTGAATCTCTTCAGCAAGCATTCACCCGCCTCCTGGTCAGATCTGCCTCAAAGTTTTCTAACTGGCTTACTTAGGTTCTGAATCATCATTACTCCTACCCCTTTTTGATGGTCTCATCTCACTGGAATTTGCTGAAGACAAGCCTATCTTACCTTGGAAGCCAAGAATATGACCATTGGAGCAAAGGAGCCTTTCTGCCAAGAATGTAATCATCAAGGCTAAGGAGTCTTTGTTTATATGAGGTGGCAATGGGACTATCTTAAAGTTAATAAGTATCTATTTCTCAAGGTTAATTGGATTTAAAGATTATCCTACTCTACATAGGTGTTCACTGGAGACAGGGCAATGTACAATATAATTCAAGTTTGGTATGATAGTGACAAAACAATTACATGAAAATATAAAAACATATAGGATTCTATATGTACCTACAACCACCAACACTATAGTGAGGCCATTCCTTGGGAAAAGTGATAGTAGCACCAGCTTTTTTTAACACTCCTGGCTGTTCCCCTCCCAGAGTGTTCAGTTTAGTTAACTTGAATCCTCTAAACAAGCCTAATTGTTCTGGATGGTTTCTCATTGTCATAATAGAATGTCATTTCACTATTAATATTGTGCCTCTTTGCCCATAAAACATTTCAATTACAGAAGTTAAAGCCCCTGTCACACAGCACCAACTGATGGAAAGAGGATGTAAAATGAAGAGAAACACTTGCCATCCGTTGGTTAACGTGATGCTTCCGTTCTGTACTCACTGCGTCCGTTTTTCATCCTCTCTATTCGTCCAGCATCCGTCTACTGACATTTCATCTACTCAAAAAGTTTTGAGCTGCACAAAACTTTTTGAGCAAAAATGTATCCAATCTGTCCATACTGCATCCACAACGCATATGGGGTACATCCGTTCTACATCTGTCGTCATCCGTTACGCATCCGCTATGTCCGCTAGGCATCTGCTGCGCATCTGCGCAACTCAAATCCACTCCAGTGGAAAATGGGCACAGGGAGGAAGTGAAACGGACGCAGAACGGACATGCAGTATAAGTAGCACGGATGGAGAAAGGATGAAAGTGGATGCAGCTCGCATACAAAGCATTGAAATAGAAAAAGCGTTCGTATAGGGGACGTATCTCGGATATTTAGGATGTCTGCAGGATGCCGAGAGGATGCAAAAGGACACCGAGTGGAAAACCTATATTTCCTATAAAAAGGGGGAGGAACTCACCTGGATCTCACTTTCAGTCCAGCAGCCCTGCTGTGCAGACCTCTTCACCCTTCATCTGGCTCTTGCTCTTCCACAGCATCCAGTCATCTCCACCATGGATCGGCACACACTCCTTTTGGTAGCCACCATCGTTCTACAACAGTGCGAAGCCATCTACAGGCTCTTTCACCTGTTCTACACAAAGAAAAGGAGGCATCCAAGAAGTGTCTGGGTCCGAAGATGGATCGCGAGAAGAGCCGAGAACGGACTGTACAACAAGCTGATGGTGGAGCTGAGGAACGAAGACACTCGGGCAATCCAGAACTTCATGAGGATGCCTCCAGCCATGTTTGATGAAGTTGTGCAGCAGCTGACACCCAGGTTGAACAAGCAGAGCACCAACTTCCGGCCCAGCCTGGACCCTGGGCTCAAAGTGGCACTGAATCTGTGCCACCTGGCCTCAGGGACCACATACAGGAGCATGCAGTACGGCTGGAGGGTGCCATCCAACACCATCAGCATTGTGGTCAGAGAAGTGGTGCAGGACATCATTGAAGAATACCTGGAGGAGCTCCTCCAGTGCCCCTCCACTGAAGAAGGCTGGAAGAAAGTTGCAGAGCAGTGGTATCAGAAGTGGAAATTCCCCCATACCGTTGGAGCCATAGATGGCAAGCACGTGGCCTGCAAAGCTCCAGCCAAGTCAGGGTCCACTTATCACAATCACAAGGGCTTCTTCAGCATCATCCTCTTCGCCATGATCGATGCTGACTACAAATTCATGTACATCGATGCTTCAGGCAACGGCTCATTTTCAGATGCCCAGGTGTACAATGCCAGTCACCTCAAGGAGGGGCTGGAATGCAACCTCATCATGGGCTTCCCAGATCCAGACCCCCTGCCTAATGACACACAAGATTTGCCCTACTTCATCATGGGGAATGACGCCTTCTCCCTCGGAACCTTCCTCATGAAGCCCTACACTTCCAAATGCCTCACCCGTGAAGAGAGGATCTTCAATTACAGGCTGTCCAGGGCAAGACGCGTGGTGGAGAAAGCCTTTGGCATCCTGGCCAACAGGTTCCAGGTACTTCTCACCACCATGCAGCATCGCCCAGAGACCGTGAGGAGGATCGTGGAAGCTTGCTGCATCCTGCACAATCTCATGCACAACCGCTACCCAGTGTTGCAGAACAGGCTCGTGGACCTCCAACAAGGCAATGGGGAAATGGAGCCTGGTGATGGAGGCAAGGGCGAAACCTGATAGATACTGTGGATGTGCAAGGCCCCAACAGAGCCTCCCGTGAAGGGAAGAAGCAGCGCAACCTCCTGAAACACTGGTGCAACTTCCCAGCTGGAGCATTGGAGTGGCAAGACAGGATGATAGATGCTTATTGGATGCTTCCTTCAGCCTGTGTCATCACACGGATGAGATTGGGCCATGTATGTTGAGTGGCCCTACAATGAACAGCGCATTTAATAAAGAGTTGTGTTTATGTTGAAATGTGTGGATCAATGATTTCATTGTTATTGATAATAAAAGGCCAAAGGTGTGGCACCTAGGAGGGTGGACCATACAGTCACACTATGCTTGCATTGGAGGTTTATCTATCCCACAGCTATTACCCATTCCACAGGTATCCTAACCCATCCCACAGCTATTACCCATCCCAAAGGTATCCCTGCCCACCCCACAGCTATTACCCATCCCAAAGGTATCCCTGCCCATCCCACAGCTATTACCCATCCCAAAGGTATCCCTGCCCATCCCACAGCTATTACCCACCCCAAAGGTATCCCTGCCCATCCCACAGCTATTACCCATCCCAAAGGTATCCCTGTCCATCCCACAGCTATTACCAATCCCAAAGGTATCCCTGCCCATCCCACAGCTATCCTTACCCATCCCACAAGCATGCAAAGGCTTAAACCATTTCTAAAAGTTTCCACCAAGACTTTATTTCATAAAATAAATAAAGCAAGTGTTTGAAGCAAAGATAATCTTTATTAATAACAAGCTGTAAAAGCAAAATGACCCAAGTAAAGTGTCCCAAGCAAAGATAAAGTCAACAGGTAGCCACCAGTCTCTGGCACTCTTTTTTTTTTTTTTTTTTTTTTAAGTTTTTATTAATTTTCTACAAACAAACAAACATACAAAACATTAAAAACATCTACTCTCATATATACTTCCGGTGTATCGGTTGGTTCATCAGTTTTGTGCATTCATTTTATAATGTCAATTACAATTATATTGCATAACCACTCATATTGTCAATCCATATTCTAATATTACTAAAGAAAAAAATAAAAAAAATTTTTTTTTCTGACTATACTTTTAATCATTCATGCTTTGCGAGATAACAATACTTCAAACAATTTGTCGTATAATCATAACAAATCAATCCTAAAAAACTCTTCATATATATAATATTAATGCTCTATTATTGTATTTTATCATCTAACCATTGATAAAAAAAACCCCAAATTGCATAAAATTGTTTATCTTCTTGTTCTCTAATTTCAAATGTCAATCTACTCATCTCAGCACATTCCAATATTTTCTTAATAATTTCTTCCTGCAATGGTATTTTCTCATTCTTCCAGTTTTTAGCAAATACAATCCTAGCCGCTGTTAATACATTTACAATCAAATATTTCAAGTCTTTATTATATATATCAGGTAAAATTCCCAATAAAAAGATCTCTGGCTTCAAGTCTATGTGTTTCTTTGTCATTTTTTCCAACCACATGTGAATTTTAGTCCAATATTTTCTAGCATTCTCACAAGTCCACCACATATGATAGTATGAGCCAGGTATCTGATGACATTTCCAACATTTTTCAGATTTATTCTTGAACATTCTTGCTATTCTTGTCGGGGGAAGGTGCCACCTGTAAAACATCTTATACAAGTTTTCTTTATATGCTATTGACATTGTCATTTTATAATTTTGAGACCACAATTTTTGCCATTGCTCTAAATCAATTCCATATCCAAAATTCTTCCCCCATGCAATCATAGTTTCTTTAACTTGTTCTTCCTCTAGCTTAATTCCCAATAAATAACCATATAACTTTTTAATCACTTTCTCATCAGTACCCATCAATATCTTATCTAAATCAGTCTGTTTATCATAGAATCCTTCCGTTTTAAAATCTTCAAGATATCTTGAGTGTATTTGCGCATATGAAAACCAATTCATCCTTATACCTTGTTCCTCTAAATTTTGGATCGTTTTAAGTCCACCCTTTTCATCCAACAGTTCCCCATATCTAACTGTTTGTTCCTTTTTATAGATCATAGGATAGGAAAATGCTTCAATAGTCGATAACCAAACTGGAATTTTCAAATAACATTGTTTTTTTATCTTCTCCCAATTTAACCACAAAGACTCCCGTATATAATGTCTTCTGAAATACCCCTGTGTTTTAGTTCCCTTGTACCATAAAAAAGCATGCCAGCCCAACAGTAAGTCATGTCCTTCTAATGTCAACAATCTATGTTTTCTTAATGTTATCCATTCTTTGACCCACATCAAACTTGCAGCTTGATAATACAATTCCCAATTAGGCAGGCCAAAACCTCCTCTATTTCTAGCATCTTGCAAAAGTTTTAACTTTATTCTCGCTTTTTTACCTTGCCATATAAACTTCAACATAGTTTTATTTAAATCTTCAAAATAGTCTTTTCCAAGTCTAATTGGTATTGTTTGAAAGAGAAATAAAATTCTAGGTAAAATATTCATCTTAATTGTTGAAATTCTCCCTATTAATGACAATTGTAAATTTTCCCATTTCTTCAAATCTGTAATTATCTGTTGTTTAAGTTTAATATAATTATTCTCTTTTAATGTGCTACATCTTGCTGTCAAATATATCCCCAAATACTTAACCTTGTTTGTAATTTGAATTTTCAAAAGATCTGTCAGTTCTTCTCTTTGTCTCAACAACATATTTTTTGTCAAAATCTTTGTTTTATCTTTATTTATTTTCAAGCCAGCCATCTCACCATATGTCTCTACCTTTTCCAATAACTTTGGAGCGGTTTCTAACGGGTCTTCCAGAATAAAAGCTAAATCGTCAGCAAAAGCTTGTAGTTTAAATTCTTCCTTTTTAATTTTCATTCCTTTTATATTTTTGTCATCTCTAATATTTCTATTCAACACTTCCAAAGTTAATACGAATAACAAAGGAGATAGGGGACATCCTTGTCTTGTACCTCTTCTTATATTAATAAGATCTGTAAATTCTCCCTCCATCATTACCTTTGCTGTCTGTTTATTATATATGGCTTCTATTGCTTGAATAAATTTTCTGGCAAAGCCCATCTGTTCCAATAATAATAACATAAATCTCCAGTTCACGTTGTCAAATGCTTTTTGAGCATCTAGGAATATCAAAGCCATTTGTTTTTCAGGATGAGCCTCATAATATTCCAAGGTATCCAAAATTACTCTCATGTTGTCTCTAATTTGTCTCTTTGGTAGAAATCCATTTTGATCTGGATGGATAAAATTATTTAAATATTTTTTCAGTCTTTCTGCTAAGATTGAAGCAAAGATTTTATAATCTGCATTCAATAAGGAAATAGGTCTATAGTTCTTAATTTGCAACGGGTCAGCCTCTTCCTTTAAAATAAGTGTAATATAAGCCTCTGACCATGTTTTGGGTGTCATCTTTTTTAACATAACTTCATTCATAATTTCTAACAATGGAGTGTTCAATGATTCTTGAAATTTTTTATAGAATTCTGCCGGAAGCCCATCTGGACCTGGTGCTTTCCCATTATTTTGTCTTTTAAATGCTTCATTTAGTTCCATCATTGTTATATTGCTTTCTAACATTTCTTCAGTCTCTTTAGGTATCTTCGGTAAGTTAACATTCTGTAAATACTGTTTAATTTTTTTCTCATCAATATTCTCTTGATTATATAGTTGTCCATAATAATCTCGAATAATTTCCTTTTTCTCCTTATTACCACAACAAACTTGACCTTGATCATCTATTAGTTTCAATATTTTTCTTGATTCCTTCTCCTTTCTCAGTTTATATGCTAGCCATCTACCTGGTTTATTTGCGTCTTCAAAATAATTCTGTTTAGAATTTCTAATTTTCTGTGCCAGTTCTTCTTTCTCTATTAATTCCATTTTATGCTTAATTACATCCAGTTTCAATTTAATATCTTTTTTCTGTGGTATTTTCTGTAGTTCTTTTTCAAGTCTTATATATTCATCTTCCAAGGCCTTGGAGGTTTGTCTTTTCCTAATATTCTTTTTTCTTGTATAGTCTATTATCAAACCTCTTACATATGCCTTCATTGTATCCCAAACATTCTGTATTGAGGTATCTTCTTTTTTATTTTCTTTAAAAAAAAAGACCAATTCCTTCTCCATCCATTGTATAAAATCTTTCTCCTTTAAAATGGTATTGTTTAATGTCCATCTCGATCTTTTTTTTTGTCCCTTCCATTTAATTGTCATTGGACTATGATCTGCCCAAGTACTTATTTCAATATTTGTTTCTTGAATAGTAGATATTAATTCTGTTGAGATCCAAATCATATCTAATCTGGACCATGATAAATGTCTATTAGAATAAAAAGTATATTGTTTAGTTTTAACATTTCTTTCCCTCCAAATATCTTTTAAGGTTAATTCATCTGTCATTTTAAAAAAAGATTTAGGGAGAATCTTTCTATTTTGTTTTGTTGTTGTTGTTATATAGTCCAATTTATTGTCCACAATTCCATTAAAGTCTCCCATCATGATTATGTTAACATAGTCCAGTCTAATTATTTCCATATGTAGTTTTTTATAAAACTCTTCTTGTTTATCATTCGGAGCATAAATTGCAATCAAGAGTATTTTTTTATTATTATCCATTATTTCCACCATTAATACTCTTCCATCTTCATCCGTGTAGATCAGTTTTGCTGGAATATCTTCTTTAATATAGAGAACCACTCCTCTTTTCTTACATTGAATCAAAGAAGTAAATATTTTCCCTAATTTTGGCTGTACTAACAAATGCTCATGTTGCTTTTTAATATGAACTTCTTGTAAGCAAATTATATCAAATTTTAATTTCTCTAATTTGTGAAAAGTTTTCCTTCTTTTAACAGCTGAGTTAAGTCCATTTATATTCATTGTAATCAGTTTTTTTTCTTCCATGATTATGCTTTATATTTAGGTCTAACAGCTCTCGTAGCTCTCACTTCACGTTGTTCTTTACTGTCTACCTGTCCACCTACAACTCCTTTCTCTTTTTCAGTCTCCAGTTGTTCCTCCAGAAGCTCAATTAATGAGATCTCTTTCTCTGCCTTCTCTTTTTTTCTTCCAAAAAATTCTGCATAAAAAAATTCTGCTTTTTCAATCGAGTCAATTCTATGTCTCTGCTCTTGCCATGTAAAAATTAGTCCTTCTGGTATCAGCCATCTGTAGTTCACTTCATTTTCCAGTAGCATTTTGGTCAAAAATCGATATTTTCTTCTCATCTCTCTCACTCTTCTAGGTATTTGTTTTAAAACTACAATCTCTTTGCTTTTATATTTCAATACTTTTTCTCTTGCCACTTGTAGTATTTGTGTTCTGATGGATTTTTTAGTAAATCTAATATGTACTTCCTTTGGTAGTTTATTTCTCATCGCATATCTTGTATAAACTCGGTATATCTCATCTACTCCGTCCATCATTTTTTCCTCAGTAATTTCCAGAAGATCTGCCAATATTTCTATCATTATCACAGCCAAGTTTTCTCCTTTTTCCTCTTCTATATTTTGAAATCTAAGATAAAATTCTGATCTTTCCATCTCCCACCTCAACATCCCATTTTTTTTCTTGTTCTATCACTGTTAATCTAGTGTCAATATTTCCAATCTTCTCCTCTCTTTGTTTTCCTTCTTCCTCAATTTTTTGGAATCTCTCCTCATACTTTCCCATCATTTGTTTAAAATTTTCATCAGATTTCTCTATTTTTTTGTCCATGGTATCTATTTTTATCTTAATATCTTGAATTCCTTGCATAATCATCTGTAAATTTACTTTTTCTTGTTCCTTATCTTGCTTCAACATTGTCTGAATTGAAAGTTGTCCTTCAAGTGGTGGGGAAGCAGAGGTAGAAGCAAAAACGCCGAATGATTTTGGCTTCCTGCTCATTTTAATATTTCCAAGTCTTCAAGCTCTCTTTGACTTTAAATCCAGCTGGTATAGTAACCAAATATAGTCCAAAAAATCAAAAAGAAAAAGAAAAAATCCAATATTAAAAAGCCCAAAGCCAAAAAAGAAAAAAGGAAAAAGAAAGGTCTTCAGGTTCTTCTAGACCCTAATCCAATTAAAATAGATGGAAGAAGCAAAGAAGGAGAAGAAAAAAGAAAAAACTCTGAGGCTTTCCCTTTGAAATAAAAAGCAAAAATGCTAGAGTTAAAATTAACCAAAAAGGCTGGCGAGTAGGCGTTTCAAAAGTATATATATATATATATATATACACTGTACACTGCACTTTATTTCTTTATCCAAGGCTCTTATTATGACTGTCTTCTCCAGCAGCTTCAAAGCCAAACCTCAAATGTTGAGATATTGATAAGAGTCCAAGAGAGCACCTGTAATAATATTTTACTGTATTCTCCCTCTATCTTATCACATTAAAATGTCCTTGAAAAGAAGTGCTTTTCTCCCCAATTCAAATAAAATATTTTCAAGCCTCTAGATGGCAGTGTTACAGCATCTCTAAATACTCTTTCCCCCCCCAGCCAGAAGAAAAAATGTTTATAAAAAACTCAAACAAAAGAAAAAGATAGTCAAAGGGAGCCTCTATCCTAAAAAGAAAGTTAAAAAGATAAAAAATAAAAATCAAGTGAAAAATAAAAATATATATAAGAGAAAATTCAATCCGGTTACCTACAAAGTCACCTTAAAGTCCTCAAAGAAAATAAGAAAAAAATAATAATCCAAGTCTCAATTTGACATCACTTAAACGCCGCTCAACCCAGGTTCAGTCAAAAGAAAAATAAAGCCACAGATTTCTTCTTTGTTCAGGATGTCCTTTCAAGTCTTAATCAATTTATAATGCAAAAGAATTTCTCACCCAACCGATACACGCTCATTTAAATCCCTTTCTTTCCGGAGTTGTCCCGACTTCAGCAGCTTTAGAGGCTGCCTTTCTGCTTCCAGCAAAAGGGCTTCTCCCGGATCAAACCAGAGATTTTGCGATGTCTCTGGGATCCTGGGACTATGCCCTTCACAATCCCCGTCTCTACGGGACGGTTTAGGTCCGTTAGAACCGACCAGAGGCAAAAATATCAGCTGCGATCTCGGGGCTCTGAGATCTCAGCTGATATTTTTGC
>BLBF01000025.1:32514899-32585251 GCA_015471245.1 Laticauda colubrina | reverse complement strand
GCATTCTCACAAGTCCACCACATATGATAGTATGAGCCAGGTATCTGATGACATTTCCAACATTTTTCAGATTTGTTCTTGAACATTCTTGCTATTCTTGTCGGGGGGAAGTGCCACCTGTAAAACATCTTATACAAGTTTTCTTTATATGCTATTGACATTGTCATTTTATAATTTTGAGACCACAATTTTTGCCATTGCTCTAAATCAATTCCATATCCAAAATTCTTCCCCCATGCAATCATAGTTTCTTTAACTTGTTCTTCCTCTAGCTTAATTCCCAATAAATAACCATATAACTTTTTAATCACTTTCTCATCAGTACCCATCAATATCTTATCTAAATCAGTCTGTTTATCATAGAATCCTTCCGTTTTAAAATCTTCAAGATATCTTGAGTGTATTTGCGCATATGAAAACCAATTCATCCTTATACCTTGTTCCTCTAAATTTTGGATCGTTTTAAGTCCACCCTTTTCATCCAACAGTTCCCCATATCTAACTGTTTGTTCCTTTTTATAGATCATAGGATAGGAAAATGCTTCAATAGTCGATAACCAAATTGGAATTTTCAAATAACATTGTTTTTTTATCTTCTCCCAATTTAACCACAAAGACTCCCGTATATAATGTCTTCTGAAATACCCCTGTGTTTTAGTTCCCTTGTACCATAAAAAAGCATGCCAGCCCAACAGTAAATCATGTCCTTCTAATGTCAACAATCTATGTTTTCTTAATGTTATCCATTCTTTGACCCACATCAAACTTGCAGCTTGATAATACAGTTCCCAATTAGGCAGGCCAAAACCTCCTCTATTTCTAGCATCTTGCAAAAGTTTTAACTTTATTCTCGCTTTTTTACCTTGCCATATAAACTTCAACATAGTTTTATTTAAATCTTCAAAATAGTCTTTTCCAAGTCTAATTGGTATTGTTTGAAAGAGAAATAAAATTCTAGGTAAAATATTCATCTTAATTGTTGAAATTCTCCCTATTAATGACAATTGTAAATTTTCCCATTTCTTCAAATCTGTAATTATCTGTTGTTTGAGTTTAATATAATTATTCTCTTTTAATGTGCTACATCTTGCTGTCAAATATATCCCCAGATACTTAACCTTGTTTGTAATTTGAATTTTCAAAAGATCTGTCAGTTCTTCTCTTTGTCTCAACAACATATTTTTTGTCAAAATCTTTGTTTTATCTTTATTTATTTTCAAGCCAGCCATCTCACCATATGTCTCTACCTTTTCCAATAATTTTGGAGCGGTTTCTAACGGGTCTTCCAGAATAAAAGCTAAATCATCAGCAAAAGCTTGTAGTTTAAATTCTTCCTTTTTAATTTTCATTCCTTTTATATTTTTGTCATCTCTAATATTTCTATTCAACACTTCCAAAGTTAATACGAATAACAAAGGAGATAGGGGACATCCTTGTCTTGTACCTCTTCTTATATTAATAAGATCTGTAAATTCTCCCTCCATCATTACCTTTGCTGTCTGTTTATTATATATGGCTTCTATTGCTTGAATAAATTTTCTGGCAAAGCCCATCTGTTCCAATAATAATAACATAAATCTCCAGTTCACGTTGTCAAATGCTTTTTGAGCATCTAGGAATATCAAAGCCATTTGTTTTTCAGGATGAGCCTCATAATATTCCAAGGTATCCAAAATTACTCTCATGTTGTCTCTAATTTGTCTCTTTGGTAGAAATCCATTTTAATCTGGATGGATAAAATTATTTAAATATTTTTTCAGTCTTTCTGCTAAGATTGAAGCAAAGATTTTATAATCTGCATTCAATAAGGAAATAGGTCTATAGTTCTTAATTTGCAACGGGTCAGCCTCTTCCTTTAAAATAAGTGTAATATAAGCCTCTGACCATGTTTTGGGTGTCATCTTTTTTAACATAACTTCATTCATAATTTCTAACAATGGAGTGTTCAATAATTCTTGAAATTTTTTATAGAATTCTGCCGGAAGTCCATCTGGACCTGGTGCTTTCCCATTATTTTGTCTTTTAAATGCTTCATTTAGTTCCATCATTGTTATATTGCTTTCTAACATTTCTTCAGTCTCTTTAGGTATCTTCGGTAAGTTAGCATTCTGTAAATACTGTTTAATTTTTTTCTCATCAATATTCTCTTGTTTATATAATTGTCCATAATAATCTCGAATAATTTCCTTTTTCTCCTTATTACCACAACAAACTTGACCTTGATCATTTATTAGTTTCAATATTTTTCTTGATTCCTTCTCCTTTCTCAGTTTATATGCTAACCATCTACCTGGTTTATTTGCATCTTCAAAATAATTCTGTTTAGAATTTCTAATTTTCTGTGCCAGTTCTTCTTTCTTTATTAATTCCATTTTATGCTTAATTACATCCAGTTTCAATTTAATATCTTTTTTCTGTGGTATTTTCTGTAATTCTTTTTCAAGTCTTATATATTCATCTTCCAAGGCCTTAGAGGTTTGTCTTTTCCTAATATTCTTTTTTCTTGTATAGTCTATTATCAAACCTCTTACATATGCCTTCATTGTATCCCAAACATTCTGTATTGAGGTATCTTCTTTTTTATTTTCTTTAAAAAAAAAGACTAATTCCTTCTCCATCCATTGTATAAAATCTTTCTCCTTTAAAATGGTATTGTTTAATGTCCATCTCGATCTTTTTTTTTGTCCCTTCCATTTAATTGTCATTGGACTATGATCTGCCCAAGTACTTATTTCAATATTTGTTTCTTGAATAGTAGATATTAATTCTGTTGAGATCCAAATCATATCTAACCTGGACCATGATAAATGTCTATTAGAATAAAAAGTATATTGTTTAGTTTTAACATTTCTTTCCCTCCAAATATCTTTTAAGGTTAATTCATCTGTCATTTTAAAAAAAGATTTAGGGAGAATCTTTCTATTTTGTTTTGTTGTTGTTGTTATATAGTCCAATTTATTGTCCACAATTCCATTAAAGTCTCCCATCATGATTATGTTAACATAGTCCAGTCTAATTATTTCCATATGTAGTTTTTTATAAAACTCTTCTTGTTTATCATTCGGAGCATAAATTGCAATCAAGAGTATTTTTTTATTATTATCCATTATTTCCACCATTAATACTCTTCCATCTTCATCCGTGTAGATCAGTTTTGCTAGAATATCTTCTTTAATGTAGAGAACCACTCCTCTTTTCTTACATTGAATCAAAGAAGTAAATATTTTCCCTAATTTTGGCTGTACTAACAAATGCTCATGTTGCTTTTTAATATGAACTTCTTGTAAGCAAATTATATCAAATTTTAATTTCTCTAATTTGTGAAAAGTTTTCCTTCTTTTAACAGCTGAGTTAAGTCCATTTATATTCATTGTAATCAGTTTTTTTTCTTCCATGATTATGCTTTATATTTAGGTCTAACAACTCTCGTAGCTCTCACTTCACGTTGTTCTTTACTGTCTACCTGTCCACCTACAACTCCTTTCTCTTTTTCAGTCTCCAGTTGTTCCTCCAGAAGCTCAATTAATGAGATCTCTTTCTCTGCCTTCTCTTTTTTTCTTCCAAAAAATTCTGCATAAAAAAATTCTGCTTTTTCAATCGAGTCAATTCTATGTCTCTGCTCTTGCCATGTAAAAATTAGTCCTTCTGGTATCAGCCATCTGTAGTTCACTTCATTTTCCAGTAGCATTTTGGTCAAAAATCGATATTTTCTTCTCATCTCTCTCACTCTTCTAGGTATTTGTTTTAAAACTACAATCTCTTTGCTTTTATATTTCAATACTTTTTCTCTTGCCACTTGTAGTATTTGTGTTCTGATGGATTTTTTAGTAAATCTAATATGTACTTCCTTTGGTAGTTTATTTCTCATCGCATATCTTGTATAAACTCGGTATATCTCATCTACTCCGTCCATCATTTTTTCCTCAGTAATTTCCAGAAGATCTGCCAATATTTCTATCATTATCACAGCCAAGTTTTCTCCTTTTTCCTCTTCTATATTTTGAAATCTAAGATAAAATTCTGATCTTTCCATCTCCCACCTCAACATCCCATTTTTTTCTTGTTCTATCACTGTTAATCTAGTGTCAATATTTCCAATCTTCTCCTCTCTTTGTTTTCCTTCTTCCTCAATTTTTTGGAATCTCTCCTCATATTTTCCCATCATTTGTTTAAAATTTTCATCAGATTTCTCTATTTTTTTGTCCATGGTATCTATTTTTATCTTAATATCTTGAATTCCTTGCATAATCATCTGTAAATTTACTTTTTCTTGTTCCTTATCTTGCTTCAACATTGTCTGAATTGAAAGTTGTCCTTCAAGTGGTGGGGAAGCAGAGGTAGAAGCAAAAACGCCGAATGGTTTTGGCTTCCTGCTCATTTTAATATTTCCAAGTCTTCAAGCTCTCTTTGACTTTAAATCCAGCTGGTATAGTAACCAAATATAGTCCAAGAAATCAAAAAGAAAAAGAAAAAATCCAATATTAAAAAGCCCAAAGCCAAAAAAGAAAAAAGGAAAAAGAAAGGTCTTCAGGTTCTTCTAGACCCTAATCCAATTAAAATAGATGGAAGAAGCAAAGAAGGAGAAGAAAAAAGAAAAAACTCTGAGGCTTTCCCTTTGAAATAAAAAGCAAAAATGCTAGAGTTAAAATTAACCAAAAAGGCTGGCGAGTAGGCGTTTCAAAAGTATATATATATATATATATATACACTGTACACTGCACTTTATTTCTTTATCCAAGGCTCTTATTATGACTGTCTTCTCCAGCAGCTTCAAAGCCAAACCTCAAATGTTGAGATATTGATAAGAGTCCAAGAGAGCACCTGTAATAATATTTTACTGTATTCTCCCTCTATCTTATCACATTAAAATGTCCTTGAAAAGAAGTGCTTTTCTCCCCAATTCAAATAAAATATTTTCAAGCCTCTAGTTGGCAGTGTTACAGCATCTCTAAATACTCTTTCCCCCCCCAGCCAGAAGAAAAAATGTTTATAAAAAACTCAAACAAAAGAAAAAGATAGTCAAAGGGAGCCTCTATCCTAAAAAGAAAGTTAAAAAGATAAAAAATAAAAATCAAGTGAAAAATAAAAATATATATAAGAGAAAATTCAATCCGGTTACCTACAAAGTCACCTTAAAGTCCTCAAAGAAAATAAGAAAAAAATAATAATCCGTCTCAATTTGACATCACTTAAACGCCGCTCAACCCAGGTTCAGTCAAAAGAAAAATAAAGCCACAGATTTCTTCTTTGTTCAGGATGTCCTTTCAAGTCTTAATCAATTTATAATGCAAAAGAATTTCTCACCCAACCGATACACGCTCATTTAAATCCCTTTCTTTCCGGAGTTGTCCCGACTTCAGCAGCTTTAGAGGCTGCCTTTCTGCTTCCAGCAAAAGGGCTTCTCCCGGATCAAACCAGAGATTTTGCGATATCTCTGGGATCCTGGGACTGTGCCCTTCACGATCCCCGTCTCTACGGGACGGTTTAGGTCCGTTAGAACCGACCAGAGGCAAAAATATCAGCTGAGATCTCAGAGCCCCGAGATCGCAGCTGTAACACCGAGACGTAGCTCCGCCTTCCAGTCTCTGGCACTCTTCTCAATCACTCTGAGGTGTGCCCATAGTCTCAGAGGTGAAGGGTCCAGGTGCTGTGGAGGTGGCTGCTGCTGGAGTGCTGGTCTGAGGTGCCATTGGGGTGCCTGGCCCCGAGAGGACAACAGGGGATGGAGTGTGGAGGAAGCTCTCAGAGAGCTGGCTCAGTCCTGTGATGTTGAGAGCCCCTTCGTCTAGGACATGGGGTGTCAGTCCCAAGACCGATGACAGATGTTCTGAGGCCAGGCTTAGTTGTGGGGTGGAGGAAGGAGGAATATAGTGGGACTGTCTGGTCTGCAGGTGAGTGAGGTGAGGTGTGGGTGGCATCTGTGGCATGGGTGGCATCTGTGGCATGGGTGGCATCTGTGGTGTGGGTGGCATCTGTGGTGTGGGTGGCATCTGTGGTGTGGGTGGCATCTGTGGCGTGGATGGCATTGGTGGCATCGGTGGCGTGGATGGCATCGGTGGCATCAGTGGCATCGGTGGCACTGGTGGCATTCAATGTACCTGTGCCTGGACTGAGAAGGGCTGCCTGTGCTGCTGGAGCTCCTGGTAGCCGTAGCCTTGGTACGTGAGGGCCTGTGGAAAGCCTTGGAAGGGCTGTGACATCACCTGGGGTGGAGGAGCAGACCTGGACTGGGTCGGAGCAGGTTCAGCTGGGTCTGGAGGGTTGTGAAGAAGACCAGTGATCCTGTCCTTTATCACCTGGTACTGTGATTCGGACATGACCATGAGGGTCTGATTGACGTAGGTGAGGAAGGGCTTGCGGTTGGAGGATGGGATGTCGGTGTGTACCAGCTGAGAGAGGAGATCTACGCTGCTTCTGATGGTGTCCCTGATCTCCAGCAGGACAGTGTGGCTCTGCCCCTCCGGTCTGCCTCTCTGCCTGCTTTCTGTGGAGGTGGAGCTGGGGGTGGATGTGGGTTGGTCTCTGGTGGAAGTGCCCTCTCCTTGCTCCCACTGTGTCAGGGGGTCCTCCAGGTGCTCTGCCACGGGGAGTGCAGCTGTCTGGGGAGGGTCTCCGTCATGGTACACTCCACAGATACCTGCCTGGACACAGGAGCTGACTCTTGGCTAGAAGAGGACTGGCTATCTGCAGGCTGCCTGAGAGAGAGGATTGTGAGAGGGGCTGCTCCTCAGTGGCGGATCTCACCCTCCAAGAAGCTGCACTTGGCCATCACGTAGGTCTCTTGGTCCATCAGCTTGACCATGGCCTGGCCAGATTTCTTGAGGTGCAGCTTCCCGTACCAGGTGTGCATGTGCTTCCACCAGCTGAGGAGGACCTCTGAAGTGTAGCCCAGGCTCTCCGCCTTCTCTCTCCAAGCAGCCTGCTTCCTTTTGGTGTCTCAATAGAGCCTGTGTCCCTTCCGCCATAGGTACTCGTTCTCCCTCAGCCATTCCAGCACCTCATCCTCATGTTCCTCTTCGATGGAGTATTGCCTCCTCTCCCGTTCACGCGTATGCCTCTTCCTCCCTCTGGCAGGGCCATCTGGGCCCTCAACAGAGGGGCTTCAAGGTTGTAGGGGCTGCTCCACCACACCACCACCAGCAGCAACAACAACAGTAGCAGCAAAAGCAGGACCAGCAGCACCAGCAGCACCAGCAGCACCAGCAGGACCAGGATCAGCAGCAGCAGAGTAAGCACCAGCAGCACCAGCAGAACCTGCAGGACCAGGATCAGCAGCAGCAGAGTAAGCACCAGCAGGACCAGCAGCACGAGCAGGACCAGGAGCACGAGCAGGACCAGGAGCACGAGCAGGACCAGGAGCACCAGGAGCACCAGCAGGACCAGGAGCAGCGTCAGCAGAGTAAGCACCAGCAGAAGCACCAGCACCAGGAGCAGCACCAGCAGAGTAAGCACCAGAAGAAGCACCAGCACCAGGAGCAGCGCCAGCAGAGTAAGCACCAGCAGAAGCACCAGCACCAGGAGCAGCGCCAGCAGAGTAAGCACCAGCAGAAGCACCAGCACCAGGAGCAGGGCAGCAGAATCTCCAGCACCAGAAGAGTCAGCCCGAGCAGCAGAAGCCCCAGCAGAAGCAGAGTCAGGGCCAGGGGGTGGGATAGTGGCCCTGTCCCTCTTGCCAAGGCTGGCAGCAGATGGCACAGGCTTTCTCTTCTTCCCCATAGTTGTTGGCTGGCTGGCTGGCTGGCTGTAGCTGTGTCTGGCAGCAGGTCTTTCCTCTGAATGGTGACCTGCTTGCGAGCTGCTTCCTTTTATATTCGCGGGGCTTATGCAATGCATCCTCCCCACATGTGCAGTGAACGCTCTGCATCCGCTAGGCTTCCACTCTGCATCTGCTTCATCTGCTCGGCATCCGCTCTGCATCTGTTCCTTCCACTGCACGTCCATTTCACTGTGCTCCCCCAGAAGCCCTGCGGATGTGCCATCTGCTTCTATCCGCTTCCATCCGCTAGGCTTCCGTGGAGCATCCGCTAAACATCCTGGCTACATCCTCCCCCCGTCCGTTCCTTTCCGTTGTTGTCCGCTCTGCTTATGCATATTCAGGGCACTTTTGAGAGCAGATAACAACGGATGGAACATTTTCTCGTCCACTGTGTCCTTTTTACATACGTTGTGCATCCTATGTTACAGGCCCTTAAAATCAACTACTCATTTGTTCATCATCTGTGTATGCAAGATAATGGGCCAAATTGTCTCTGACATAAATCCAGTTCCCAATTTTTTTCATCACACAGGCCTTCTGAAAAATACAAACCATTGCTTTCTCTAGGAAATAATCTACACAGAATGATTGGCTCTCTGAGACTAGTTTCTTGCAGCTGTCATCTGCAAACTAACCACCTTTAGAAAAGGGAATATTTTAAATGGCTTGTGCAAATCCAACTTGGGGATTCCCTGTTAACTTATGCTTGTTGTAGAATGAGATCTCTACTGATGGGAAATTATCTGCCAACAAGCCAGTGGTGGGATTCAAAAAATTTTACTACCAGTTCTGTGGGTGTGGCTTGGTAGCAGGGGAAGGTTACTGTGAAATCCCCATTCCTTCCTCACTCCTGGAGGGAAAATACTGCAAATTCCCATTCCCTCCCCATCCCATCAACCTGCTTTCCTGCTCCATTCTCCTGTGCAGGGGAACAAAAGAAGACCAAGATGATCAGCTGGGACTTGGAGGCAGAGAATAGATGGGGACAGGGCTAGTCAGAAGTGGTATTTGCCAGTTCTCTGAACTACTCAAAATTTCTGCTACCGGTTCTCCATAAGTAGTCAAAACCCGCTGAATACCACCTCTGCAATAAGCTAATATTTATTTAGTCAAAGGAAGCAGTTCTTCCTCCATTAAACAGAGAGAAGCATGAAGGAGAGCTCCCCCGACTCATTGCTGCAGCTGAGCAAGTTTTAAAATGTTCTGTATAAAATAGTTTACACCAAATCCTCGATTGTGATCGGCTAGAAAAGCCAGCATAGGGATTGGTTCACTAGGAACCAATCCAAAAGAGCTGCCAAAAGGAGGCAAAACCAAGTAACCGTCATTGGCTACAAGCAGGCAGGCAAGCCGTATATAAAGGCTGCCGCGGCAAGAGCCAAACTGTTCTGTTTTCACTTAACTGTTGAAATAAAGACTTTTACTGTTGGAACCCGGTCTACCTCGCGTTTTTCTGGACAGAACACTGGCGACGAAGGTGGGATTTTCCGAAAACGTGAGACTGTGCACACGGCGAATTGAAACCCAGGCTTGAAGCGATGGCCAGAAATAATGCACCGCCCTCACCCTTCAATCCCAATGAAGAAGATTGGGAATCCTACGTAGACTGTTTCCAAATGTACTTAGCAACGAGATGGAGGAGATCTCAGACCAGCGTAAGAGGGCTGTCTTCTTCACGCATTGCAGACCAATGGTATTCAAAATGGCCAAGGCGAAGCCCAGAGATGTAAAACAAATGACCTGGCCTGAACTCCAGCGAATGTTGAAGGCTCATTACGCACCAGTGGTGTCAAATCTCATCAAACGGCATGAATTCTACTGAAGGGACCAAAAAGAAGGCGAGACCATCACTGATTTTGTGGCAGCCTTCCGACAACTGGGGGGAGCATGTGAGTTCCTGAACTTAGATGAAGCTATGCGAGATCGAGTAGTATTGGGTTTAAAAGACTCTAATTTACAAAGTAAATTGCTAAATAAACCCAACATAACCGTGGCTGAAGCAATCGCAGAAGCCACAGCTGCAGAAGCCGCGAAAAAGTCAGCGGCCACCATGAAACAAATGAACGCGAACAACGACGAAATGAGCCTAACCAGAGGGAAGAAGCAATTTCCCGCCACCACACACCATGAAGATTTTGACGAGACATCAGAATCCGGAGAGGAAGACGATGAGGTCCACCGCTTATACGCCAACAAAAAAAGGCGCAAAAAAAGAAACTGGCAGGAATGCGCCGGTTGCGGAGGAAACCACCCTCGAGCCGATTGCAGATTCCTTGATGCCATCTGCAGAGGTTGTAAGAAAAGGGGACACATCGAGAAGGTCTGTAGGAATCAAAAAAATAACAGCCCTAACAGACACAGTAACTCTCCCCCACAAGCTGAATCAAAACAAGCTGAGAGAAAGTGGGAGCGCAACAAATGAGCCAGTAACCGAGAAAAGACCCATAAAACTGTCACTATTGGAAGCGCTCAGACGGAAAGTGGAAAAAAAGTTAAAATCATCGTAAAAATCGAAGGCAGCCCCTGTGAGATGGAGGTCAATTCAGGGTCTTTCCTGTCAATGGTGTCATGGGACACAATCAGACAACTGGTCCCAAATATTAAACTAAAAGAGCTCCAGAAACAAAAATTAACTCTGAAGGACTACCAAGGGAATCAAATCCCTGTGGTAGGTCTAGGACATTTCCGAGTCGCTTACAAGCAGCATGTCAAAGTCCTGCCTCTGACAATAGTCGACTGAGACCGACCAAGCCTCCTGGGCATCGAATGGGTCGCACCATTGGGCATCGGAATGACCGGAGTAGACCGAGTGGCCGCAACCGACTGGGAAGAAAACCTGATCCACAATGTTTTCGATGGCTCCCTAGGCAGGTATCAGGGGACCCCAATTTCCTTTAGCTTAGACCCCCAGGTGGCCCGTAGAAGATTAAAGGCCAGATGAGTTCCCTTTGCATTAAAAGCAAAAATAGAGGAACAATTGAATAAATTAATTGACCAGGGGTTTTGGAACCTGTTGACCATGCTAAATGGGAGCCGCCAATAGTAACACTGGTTAAACCTGACGGGTCGGTACGCATCTGCAGAGACTACAAGGCTACCCTGAACCATGCGCTGAAACAAAGCACATACCCGGTGCCAGTCGTACAACAATTGCTACACTCACTCAGGGGAGGAAAATTTTTTGCTAAACTAGATCTAGCACAAGCTTACCAACGGCCGAGGCACAGACAATAGTGACTCACAAAGGGGCATTCAAGTGTAACAGACTTCAGTTTGGAGTGAGTGTGGTCCCAGGCGTTTTCCAAAACCTCATGGAACACCTATTAAATGGAATAAATGGGGTCCTACCATATTTTGACGATGTCCTGATTTCGGCTAAAGATATGACCCAACTAGAAAAAAGACTAAGAAATGTACTAACAAAATTTAGAGAATCCGGTCTGAAAGTTAAAAAAGAAAAATGCTGCTTGATGACTGATCGCGTCGAATTTCTGGGTTACTTAATTGACGGAGAGGGTATACACCCTACTGAAAAAAAAATCAAAGCCATTAAAGACGCACCACAGCCAAAAAACAAAACGGAATTGCAGGCATTTTTCTATAACATATTCCTCCTCCAAAAAGCAACAATAGCGGAACCATTACACTGTTTGCTGGATAAGAAAACTAATTGGACTTGGGGTCATAGAGAGCAAAAACCATTCCAGAAAATAAAAAATTTATTAACATCAAACACCGTTCTTATCCAGTTTAGTAACAAACTTCCATTGACGGTAACCTGCGACGCCTCACCATTTTGAGTCGGTGCCATCCTGAGCCACCAATTTCCAGATGGGAGAGAGGCACCCGTCGCTTATTACTCAAAGACTCTGTCTGAAACAGAATGTAACTATAGTCAACTAGACAGAGAAGCCCTGGCAATCGTCGCCGGAGTGAAACGTTTTCACGAATACCTTTATGGAAGAACATTTTTGATTGTAACAGACCATAAACCGTTGCTAGGAATTCTGGCGGGAAACAAGCCTACACCGAACATTTTATCACCGTGGATGATCAGATGGTCAGAATTCCTTGCAGCATACTCTTACACATTGACACATTGATCTGGGAAGCAAATCTCCCATGCAGACGCATTAAGCAGAGCACCGCTGCCGACAACGGAGGAAGACCCGGCGCCAACAATGACAACCCTGCAAATAGAAACATGCCCCGAACTACCAATATCTGCAAACGATGTTGCCAGAGCCACCGCAAAGGACCCAGTGACTGCCCGCATATTAAACTGGGTAGGTAAAGGCTGGCCGGAAAACCAAAAAACTGAAAACTTTAAACCTTTCCGGACCAGACAAACCGAAATCTCAATTCAAAAAGGTTGTTTATTGTGGGGTGATCGGGTAGTAATCCCTCCTAAACTACAGACTAGGGTGTTGGGTATGCTTCACGAAGGCCACCCTGGTATCGTAAAAATGAAAAGCCTCGCTAGAAGCTATGTCTGGTGGCCTAGTTTAGATAAAGATATCGAATATTGGGTTGCCACTTGCACTAAATGTCAGAAAACCAGGCCTTCCCCACCACAAGCACCCATAAGGGACTGGGAGACCCCACGAGGCCCCTGGTCTCAGATCCACATTGATTTCGCGGGTCCTACTACGGGGCATACCTATTTAATTGTCGTAGATGCATACTCAAATTGGCTGGAGGTTGTAGTAATGTTATCTACGACAACTGAGGCGATCATTAAACAACTTAAGGCCCTGTCACACTGTCCAACAGATGCAAAACGGACACAACGGACGAGAAAAATGTTCCATCCGTTGTTATCCGCTCTCAGAAGGGGCAAAAAATTGCATAACCGGAGCGGATAACAGGGACGCGGGGAGGACGCAGGGCAGATGGAAAGCAGATGTGGAACGGAAGCCCAGTGGATGGAAGCGGATGGGAGTGGATGGCACATCCGCGAGGCTTCTGGGGGACCTCAGAAAAGCGGATGCACAGAAAAGCGGAATGGATACAGCGGATGCACAGCGGATGCACAGCAGAAGCCTAGCAGATGCCAAGTGTTAATTGCGCATGCGGGGAGGATGCATTGCGTCAGCCCCACGGATATAATGGAAGCAGCTCAGAAGCAGGTCGCCATTCAGAGGAAAGACCTGCTTCCAGACACATCGACTGCCTTTCCTGTCCTGCCTGCATGTCTGCCTGCAAGCCTTGCTGCCAGCCTCCCTGCCAGCCTCCCTGCCATCCTTGCTGTCTGCCTGCCTGCCAGCCTTGCTGCCAGCCTGCCTGCCTGCCAGCCTTGGTGCCTGCCTGCCTGCCAGCCTTGGTTCATGCCTGCCTGCCAGTCTTGATGCCTGCCTGCCTGCCAGCCTTCCTGCCAGCTTTGGTGCATGCCTTTCTGCCAGCCTTGGTGCATGCCTGCCGGCCAACCTGCCGGCCGGCCTGCCGGCCAGCCTTGGTGCCTGCCTGCCTGCCAGCCTTGTTGCCTGCCTGCCTGCCAGTCTTCCTGCCAGCCTTGGTGCCTGTCTCCCTGCAAGCCTTCCTGCCAGCCTTGGTTCCTGCCAGCCAGCAACCCCACAACCATGCAGAAGCACAGCAAGCCTCAGCCATCTTCTGCCAGCTCTGGCAAGAGGGACAGGGCTACCATCCCGCCCCCGGCCCTCACTCTGGTTCTGCTGGGGCTTCTGCAGCACGGGCTTGCTCTTCTGGGGCTGGGGCTTCTGCTGCTTCTGCTTTTGGAGGAGCTGATAACAAGCACTCCAGCAGCAGCCACCTCCACAGCACCTGGACCCTTCACCCCTGAGACTGAGAGACCAAGAGGAGTGCCAGAGACTCATTTTTGTTTTATAGCTTGTTGTTAATAAAGTCTATTTTTGATTCATACACTTGCTTCATTTCTTTTTTTAAATAAAGTCTTGGTGGAAACTTTTAGAAATGGTTTAAGCCTTTGCATGCTTGTGGGATGGGTTAAGATAGCTGTGGGATGGGCAGGGATACCTTTGGGATGGGTAATAGCTGTGGGATAGATAAACCTCCAGTGCAAGCATAGTGGGACTCTATGGTCCACCCTCCCAGCTGCCACACCTTTGGCCCTTTATTATCAATAACAATGTAAGCATTGATCCACACATTTGAACATAAACACAACTCTTTATTAAATGCCCTGTTCATTGTAGGGCCACTCAACATACATGGCCCAATCTCATCAGTGTGATGAGACAGGCTGAAGGAAGCCTCCATTAATCATCTATCATCCTGTCTTGCCACTCCACTGCTCCAGCTGGGGAGTTGAACCAGTGTTTCAGGAGATTGCACTGCTTCTTCCTTTCATGTGAGGCTCTGTTGGGGCCTTGCACATCCTGAGTGTCTATCAGGTTTCACCCTTGCCTCCATTCCCCAGGCTCCATTTCTCCATTGCCTTGTTCGAGGTCCACGAGCCTGTTCTGCAAGACTGGGTAGCGGGTGCGCATGAGATTGTGCTGGATGCAGCAAGCTTCCATGATCCTCCTCACGGTCTGTGGGCGATGCTGCATGGTGGTGAGAAGTACCTGGAACCTGTTGGCCAGGATGCCAAAGGCATTCTCCACCACCCGCCTTGCCCTGGACAGCCTGTAGTTGAAGATCCTCTCTTCACGGGTGAGGTATTTGGAGGTGTAGGGATTCATGAGGTAGGTTGTGAGGGAGAAGGCATCATCCCCCACAATGAAGTAGTGCACATCTTGTGTGTCGTTGGGCAGGGGTTCTGGATCTGGGAAGCCCACGATGAGGTTGCGTTCCAGCTCCTCCTTGAGGTGACTGGCGTTGTATACCTGGGCATCTGAAGATTAGCTGTTGCCTGAAGCATCGATGAACATGAACTTGTAGTCTGCATCGACCATGGAGAAGAGGGTGATGCTGGAGAAGCCCTTGTAATTGAAATAAGTAGACCCCGACTTGGCTGGAGCTTTGCAGGCCACGTGCTTGCCATCTATGGCTCCAACGGTGTGGGGGAAGTTCCACTTCTGATACCACTGCTCTGCAACTTTCTTCCATCCTTCTTCAGTGGAGGGGCACTGGAGGAGCTCCTCCTTGTATTCTTCAATGGTGGCCTGCACCACTTCTCTGACCACTTTGCTGATGGTGTTGGGTGGCACCCTCCAGCCGTACTGCATGCTCCTGTAGGTGGTCCCTGAGGCCAGGTGGTGCAGAGTGAGGGCCACCTTGAGCCCAGGTTTCAGGCTGGGCCGGAAGTTCGTGTTTGCCGTGGTCAACCTGGGTGTCATCCGCTGCACAACTTCGTCAAACATGGCTGGAGGCATCCTCATGAAGTTTTGGAATGCACGAGTGTCTTCGTTCCTGAGCTCCACCATCAGCTTGTTGTACAGTCCGTCCTCTGCTCTTCTGGTGAACCATCTTCGTATCCAGACGCTTCTTGGCCGCCCCTTTTTCTTCCCGTAGTAGAGTTCACAGAGCCTGTAGATGGCTTCGCACTGTTGCAGAAGGATGGTGGCTGCCAAAAGGACTGTGTTATGATCCATGGTGTACATGACTGGATGCTGTGGAAGAGGAAGAGTCAGATGAAGGCTACAGAGGTCTGCAGCAGGGCTGCTGGTCTGAAAGTGAGATCCAGATATTTTGCTCCCCCTTTTTATAGGCAGTATATGTGTCCCTTTGCATCCTCTAGGCATCCTCTAGGCATCCTCTAGACATCCTTAATATCTGAGATAGGTCCCCTCTGAGGACGTTTTTTCCATTTTACATGCTTTGTTTCCGCTAGGCATCCATTCTGCATCCATTCTGCGTCCGTTCCGCTTCCTCCCTGCGTTCAGGTGGATGGAGTTCCGCGGATGCATTGCAGATGCCTAGCGGATATCGCGGATGTGTAACGGATGCGTAGCGGATGCAGAATGGATGAACTGGATACATTTTCTGTGGATGAAACGTCCATAAACGGATGCTGGACGGATAGAGAGGAAGCCAAACAGAGGCAGTGAGTACATCGCGTTTTCAAATGGATGGCAAGGTTTTTTGTCCATTTTACATCCTCTTTGCATCCGTTGGTGCAGTGTGACATGGGCTTTAACAAACTTTTTGCAACCCATGGATTGCCGGACATCCTAGTGTCCGACAATGGGCCACAATTAACTGCCATCCAATTTGAACAATACCTAGCCTCCCTCGGTATATGCCATGCACTGACTGCACCGGCCCACCGGGCAGCAAATGGTAGGGCGGAGAGAATGGTCAGGTTTACCAAAGAGGATTTAGTGAAAATGGACCTTGGGGATGTCCAGGATAAAAACAACCGTCTACTCACCTTCCAACATATCACACCCAGCACCATAACCAACAAAAGCCCAGCAGAGTTATTAATGGGAAGAAAACTTAGGTCACAATTAGACAGGTTGCACCCAAATTACATGTTGGAAAGACCTCCCGACTCCTCCAGCTGTTTGAAATCAGCGACCTAGTCTACGCAAAAAAATTTACCGGGGACCCCCTATGGCTTCCAGCCACAATCACACAACTCACAGGCCCCCGGTCCTACCGACTATCCGTAGATGATGGCAGGGAATGGAAGTGGCACATAGACCAGCTTCGTTCCCAAAACATTGAAAGAAATACAAACGCACAACCACAAAAAATAAAAATTGACAAAAACAAAACCAAAGAAGGGGGGGAAATACAAGAAAATAATAAAGAACTTTTAAAAATAAACCCAGAACATCTAACCAATCACTTTTACTGTTGGAACCCAGTCTACCTCGCATTTTTCCGGACGGAACACCCCACAGCTCACAACATTCAGAATATGGAAAGGAGTAAGCATTGCTGCTTCCTGGGGACAAAGTTTCTTCATGAGTCCCTGGGCCTCATGAACCAAAGATAGAGAAGTATCAGAGAGGCCAATGAATGCTTTTGTGGCCTGGCAGTAAGTGAATCATTTTTGTGACTTGGGTTTAGGAAAAATGGTGGTGGTGGTGAAGAGATAGATTAATGTTATTATGGCCTTTACCCAGCAAAATAAAAGAGGGATAAAAAATTAAAATAGCTTAAGTTCTAGTACGCATATAAAATGATCCCTCTTAAATCTTATGATAGATCCCCTGCCAAGGCCTTGATGCTGAACAGCTTTTTGTGACTTGGCAGGTTATATAAAAACAACCTTATCAGCCAACAGAAAATAAACAGAAACTACCAATTCCTGGGGGATTGCTGCTAGAAGGGGAAAGGCCTTGTAAAAGAATTTGTGCTATGAATTCTAGCTTTTGTGCATCTCAAGGCAGAGACAACAAGACTTGGAGAGACTGTGATCTCTACCTTATACTCATGCTGAAGGAAGGATGTTACAGAGAGGCCTTATAAAAGCACATCAGTACTTGGAGTAAGTGAGGTAGTAAATATAAGGAGCCATGCTTCTTCCATAAATTAATTTTTGGTAATAAATAATTTGTAGAACTCTGAGTGGTCAGTTCAGCTCACTTTCAAATAATTGTTGTGCAGTCAGGTTTTTAGCACAATAGCAGCCAAGGTTGCATGAAACAATCTAAGAATAGTCTAAGAGCCACCCAGAAAGAGCTTCTGCTAATGTGATTTTTTTCAAATGGATTGGAAAGTATTGTTTAAAACAGAGTGTCAGCCTCCAAGAATCCTTCTTTTGCTTCTCTTTCTGGCTGCCATAGAAATGGAGGGAGGGAGGGGGCTTCTGGTGGTGCCTTCCTCACTGACAGACTGGAGACCATGATCATGCACAGCTTCGATCTATGCTCTCTCATTGGAGGGCCCCAAGCATCTGCTTTTGGAGCCAGAATCACCATGTAGGGGTGGTGAAGAAGGAGGAGACCACCATCTTGGTCGAGAGGAGCCGCATCTCCCCTCCCTGGCTATGCATACTCCCCTCCGAAGACTGGCTATAGCAGTGATCAAATATGGCTTCGCTAAAGAGGAAGAGCTAACCGGGACAAAGATTGTGCTGGAGCAGTGAAGAAGAGGACAGCATGAAAACTGGGCTAACCAATCACAACATCTGGACCAGGCACAACATCTGGACGTAATTAAGATTCTAATAATTTTTTAAGAAAGATAGTAAAAGTGGTGACCAGAGAAAGTGTGGGGAAAATTAACAGTTGAAAGTGGCTTTGAATTTTGAAAGAAGGAATCCAGAAGAAAATAACTGTTCAAATTGGATAAATATATGATTTTGGCACTAAATAGGCATAATTTTTTAATATAAATTTTATTTGGGTTTTTACAAATAGGCATAATTAAAGCTGAACTTGAATGTGTAAAAAAAAAACCACAGTAGCTGTGGACTTATTAGATTTTTGAAATTTAAAAGCCCTAAATAGAGAAGAGAAAAGTGGGGAAGGGGGGAATTTGGATATGACAGCGAGTGCCAACTAGTGATAAAGGAAAAAAATTGTGACTCTTTAAAAAAAAACGCTTGACTCTTTTAAAAATGGAATTTGATACAAAATAAGAAAAACTTTGTTACAATAAAATAGAAATCTTGGAAAGTGGAAATACAGAACATTGAAATAAAAGAAACAAGCATGAAGAAATTACTCTGGGACTGTTTGGTGATCTTGGCATAAACTTAAATTTATGGATCTTGGACGATTTGATGAATCTGGGAAAAACTTAAAGAAGAATAAATAAAAGTTGATCGTTGGAAATAAATATCAAAGATGCTGGTCAAATTAAATTACTAGACAATTGGTTTGGACTTAAAGAGTAAAGAAAGAGATAAAGAAAATATAACGGAAGTGTTTAAAAATGACAGAACTTTTTTTGGAATTAAAAATGGAACTAAGAAACATAAAAGAAATGCTACATGAAAGAGGGGAGTCATGCTGTCTTGACATGGTGATTCTGGAGTATGAAGAACAAGGAATTCCACAAGGGGAGGAGCTGATTAAAGAAGAGAACATCTATAACAAACAATTAGAGCAACCAATACTAAAGCAAAAGGGGAAAAGAATGGGAATTAAAACTTGGAGATTTGAGGAGGCAATTAAAAAGTGTAATGTTTTGAAAGCCAAACAAAGTAAAAGAAAACAGCAGAAAAGGGAATTACAGAAGAAAGCTTTAAAGAGGGAGGGGGATAAAAATGGAGTAAGAAAAAAAGGGGAAAAATGAAGGAAAAAAGAAGTAATAAGAAAAAGAACGAGGAAGTAAAAAGATATGGAAATTGAACAAAAATGAAAAGAAATTGTTTATTTAAAAGACATAGAGATAATGGTTGGATAAGGATTAAGAAAGAGGATTCTACAAGGTAATGTGGTGTATTATAAATACATTTGAAGTAATAAATTACTTAGAAGGTAGGAAAATATAGACTTTTAAAATGAAAAGATTGGAAGTGGTGTTTTCTTGTTATTTCTTATTATTAGAATACTTGGTTTTTGTTAAATTATACAAAGTGATAAACGGAATAAATGTGAAAAAGAGAAGCTATGATAAGTGTATCAACTATGTTTAATGAATTCAATAATATAGTTGAAATAAATTATGAGGATTGTTGTAAAAAGATTAACATGTTTTTATGATCAATTGAATAGATTAATTTATTTGAAATTATTAATGATTTGGTGTAACTGAAGGGGAAAGTGCCATGCAGAATCTGGCCTAAAATGCATACGTGTTACGTAGTTGTTAGGAGATCATTGTTAATAATTTTTAAGGTGGTAATTAAAAAGACAATTATTGGGAATTAAAGAGGAGTTAATTAAATGATACATAAGATGTATAATGATGGAACCTTTGTACACTCAAATTGGTAATTGTGGGGGTAAATTTTTGAATTGTTTGAATTGGGATGGAATTTTTGAAATGATGAAATAAGAATATGTGATGAAATTGCAAACCTCACAGATAAAAGTACAAACTATAATGAATATGAAGATATGAGAATTATTTAAAGTAAAAAGAAATAGGTTAAGAAATGAAGAGAAAGTATACAAAATAAGTCTGAGAAAAGTATTTGAGAACATTTATAGAAAATGTGTAATGTAATGATAGGATATGAAATCAAATGTGAAAGATGAATATGTAACCAAGGTCATGTTTGTATGGAAATGTGAAAACCAGGAATCATGCTATTCACTAAAAAAGATGTTTTTGAAATGTGAAAAAATAACAAACTTTTTACCAAAAAAAGAAATGCAAGGAAGGAAAATTAATTGGGCTTTGTGGGGTGGGAAGAGTGCTGGAGGTTTGAAATAGTGAAATGTAAAAGTTGGGATGTTTTCTTGACTATGCTCACTTGCTTACTGCACAGATGTAACCTCTTATCTATTCAGGGCAAGGTCAACCATCCTGGCATGTCAAATGTCTGAAACACCACCTGAAGATACCCCATATGACATTATACACATCTTAGACTGGATGGCCAGTTTGAACTAACGGGGGTGGGAATGTTGGTATTATTATTATGACTATTATTATTGTTGTTGTTGTCATTATAGCTATCATTATCATTATTATTGTACACAAAAATGACAGTATACACAGCAGACAAGATAACTATGCTGGGTTTTGCATCACAAATCACTAGTCGAACACTTCCCAAGTGTTTAGGACTGTGTGAATTATCAGCAGATTATGAGAGCAAATCCCAGTAAGGTGGCCTTCTGCAGCTGACCAGTGGTGATCTTGTCAGTGCCAATTGTTTTTAAGAGCTTGCCTAAGTCTTTAGGCACAGCACCCAGTGTGCCGAGTACCATTGGAACCATGTGCACTGGTTTATGCCAGAGTCTCTGCGGTTCATTTCTCAAGTCCTGATATCTGGTGACTTTTTCAAGTTGTTTCTCATCGATTCTGCTATCAACAGGTATGGCAATGTCGATGATCCACACTTTTTTCTTCTCCACAATCGTGATATCTGGGATATTGTGTTCTAGAACTTTGTCAGTCTGTATTTGGAAGTCTCACAGTAGTTTTGCGTGCTCATTTTCGACCACTTTTTCAGGCTTATGATCCCACCAGTTCTTTGCTACAGGCAGATGGTAGTTGTGACACAAGTTCCAGTGGACCATCCAGTGGACTGTGTTGTGACGTTGTTTGTAGTCAGTCTGAGCTATTGTCTTGTAACAGCCCAGTATGTGATCAATGGTTTCATCCGCTTCTTTGCAGAGTCTGCATTTGGGGTCATCAGCAGATTTTTCTCATCTGGCTTTGATTACATTCATTCTAATGGCTTGTTCTTGGGCTGCAAGAATCAGGTCTTCTGTTTCTTTCTTCAGTGTTCCATTGGTCAGCCATAACCAGGTTATTATTATTATTATTATTATTATTATTATTGTTGTTGTTGTTGTTGTTGTTGTTTTCTTGTTGTTGTTATTTCATAATAACGTTCTTCAGTTCAGTCTTTGTAAACAGTAATGGCTACTGCCTCACATTTCCCATGACAACTAATTGCAACAATCTAGAAATTGACTTTACTGAAGATAATATA
Organism: Laticauda colubrina; assembly: GCA_015471245.1. Classification (NCBI taxonomy): domain Eukaryota; kingdom Metazoa; phylum Chordata; class Lepidosauria; order Squamata; family Elapidae; genus Laticauda; species Laticauda colubrina. The sequence goes on along the minus strand of BLBF01000025.1, from coordinate 32,564,063 downwards.
GAAAATGCACTACACCACCTAAAACCATCCTTATCTATTGGCCCTGATGGCTGATGTGCATTCTTCTAAAAAAAATCTAAAAAAGCTTCTAAAAAAGCTCTCCACTACCATAGCAGAACCCCTAAGCATAATATATGAGATATCATTCAGAACCAGCTCCTTACCAAACCTATGGTTTTTAGCAATGGTCATTCCTATTTTCAAAAAAAGTGACCCCTGCCTGGTTGAAAACTACACACCAATCTCATTGTGTTGTGTCACATGCATAGTTATAAAATCAATTTTTAATCAATGCATTATCTACAGTCAAATAACTTACTCTCCAATAAACAATTTGGTTTCAGAAAAAAATTGTCCTGCTATTTGCAACTTCTACACTGCAAAAACATATGGACCACATAACTGAGCAGGGTAAAGCAATAGATGTAATTTATATTGACTTCTGCAAAGCCTTTGACTCAGTAGTACATGACAAACTACTATTAAAATTAAATTCTTATGGTATTTCCAGATCCCTTCACAAGTGGATTACTGCCTTCCTGTCAAACAGGCAACAAATAGTAAAAATAGGAAACACCCTATCAAATCTTGCACCAGTTATCAGCGGTGTCCACCAAGGGAGCATTCTAGGACCCACATTCTTTACACTCTGCATAAATGACCTTTGTGATCACCTTATTAGCAACTGCATCCTCTTCGCTGATGATGTAAAACTATTCAACACCACCATCAATGCTACCGTCCTTCAAAAAGACCTTGATTATATGTCTGAATGGTTTACCAGTTGGCAACTCCAAATCTCAACCAATAAATGCTCTGTCCAACACCTTGGTAAAAAAATTAATACACTAAATACAAGCTAGGCAGATATGAATGACCTTGTTGATGACCCTCACTCTGTCAAGGACCTTGGAGTTCTCATATCAAATGACCTAAGTATCAAAGCATACTGCAACTGCATTGCCAAAAAGGCTTTAAGAGTTGTAAATTTAATTTTACGAAGCTTCTCCTCTGGTAATACTGATTTGTAAACTAGGGCATTCAAAACCTTTGCTAGACCAATACTTGAATACAGCTCTGCTGTCTGGAATCCACACTGTATATCAGACATAAATACAATTGAGCGAGTCCAGAAGTATTTTACCAGAAGAGTACTACATTCCTCTGTTCGCAACAGAATACCCTGAGTAAATACTTGAGAATACTTGAGACTTGAGATTCTAGGCTTAGACGACCTTGAACTACGCCGGCTAAGATTGGACTTAAGCATAGTACATAAAATCATATGTAACAATGTCTTACCAGTTAATGAATATTTCAGCTTTAACCGCAACAACACAAGAGCACACAACAGATATAAACTTAATGTAAACTATTCCATACTTGATTGCAGGAACTATGATTTAACAACAGTGGTCAATATCTGGAACTCACTACCTGATTCTATTGTCACCTGATTAAACTCCCACTCCTTTACCCTCAAACTAACTTTGACTGACCTCACCCATTCCTAAGAGGTCTGTAAGGGGCGTGCATAAGCACACAATTTTGTCTACTATCCCTGTCCTATTGTCCCCAATTATTAGTTCCTATTTCTTAAATTTAAACTTACATTTATTCTTATTTCTATTGTATTGTAAGCTTTTGACTAAATAAATAAAATAAATAAAATAACTCTGTATATGTGATTTTCATGCCTATTGCCTCAGATCTTGTATTCCTCTGATGCTACCACTTCAATTTTTCAGTAAAAGTACTTTTCTCTACAACAATGGAGTCTACGGTTTTCTTTTTTGGATTTTGAATGGAGCCTCATCTGACACAGAGTTGGGCAGACTTTTTACTCTGATGAATCCTGCTCCTAGCCTAAAAAGCTGTATTTCAGATGCAGCTGGTAGAACCAAAAGCAGAACTAAGGGATTTGGACTAAACAGACTCCGATGGATTAAGAGGAGGAGGTGGAGCAAGGATGGGATTTTACCGGTTCTATCCAGTTCTATAGAACTCCTTGTTAACTTTCAAAGCAGTTCAGAGAACCGGTAGTTAGAAGCAATCTCCTTTTGTTTTTTCCACCTTTATTACAATTTTGACAGACAGCCTAGACTTACTGTCTCCGGAGCTTCTGAGGCTTTCTTAAAGGGGAAGGGTTGTTTAAGATTTTTACACTGCTGTTAGGAGGAAATACTTCCCTGCACAATCAGCACTTTGAAGAAATAATTGAATAATGAAGCAAAGCTTTTAGTGACAGGGAACCAAGATGAGTGACATTCAGCAAGGCTTCTTGGCTAGCTAGAAAAATTGACATTCAAATGTGAGTTTACATATTCTTTCTGAGTTTTGATCTAAAACTGGGTTTTGGTGAAGGTTAATTCTGTGCTTGGTGAAGTTTAATCCTGTGTTTATTGATGGGGTAATTTTCCCGATTCAGTTTCAACAAGCAACAACTACTATTGTGATTTAATTATTTGTATTGTGTTTGAATTTTTTCTTGCCTCATGGTTTATTTTTCTATCTGGGGAGGGAGTCTTCCTCACTGCCTTAGTACTATCTGGCACTGTCCTTTTGGGGTATACTTCCAGAAGCAAGAGGCAAGCTTGGCACTGATTTTTTCATTGCCTTTCTGGGGAGCATGTGACCTTTCCTTAAATCTGGATGATTTCCTTTGGATATTTTGTGAGGTGAGTGAAACGAGCTTTAAGTGGTGAAAATGGTTCTAAGGATTGCTTTTCCTGGGTGTGCTTTTTCTGAAGAGCTTAAATAATCTCTCTGCTAAAGGTTTTCACTTTATGAGCAAGAGTTGGCTGCTTGATAGTTTTCACTGCATTTTAACTATTTTAATTCTTCAAGGTGCTCTGGCACCCTTTGTACACCATTTGTAACTCCGGCTTGCATGTTTTTTTAATCTAATGATTGATATTTAGGGCAGCATTTTTCAAGCAAAGAAGCTTTTTGTATTTTTGTACAGGTAATCCTTGACTTACAATTGTTCATTTAGTGACCATTCAAAGTTACAATGGCACTGAAAAAAGTGACTTATGAACATTTTTCACACTTATGACTGTTGCAGCATCCCCATTGTCATGAGAGGCCAGGAGAAGCATCCCTTGACATGAGTGATGTCAAGTTGGCCACGCCCATCCAGTCACATGATTACCAAGCCACACCCACCAACTAAGCCACGCCCACAGAACCGGTTGTTAAAAGAACTGAATCCCACCCCTGAGGGAAAGGATTAGTATTTTCTAAACATAATTGGAAAAGAAGCATTTAGGACATGAGGATTGTGCTGCAAGCTCTTCTCAACAGTGTTCCTTAAACTTTTCAAGTCCATAGGACATCAAACATGTTTGTTTGTTTGCTTTTAAAAAGAGAAATAGCTGTGACTTATTTAAGATATTTTACTAATTTTCTTCATTTATTCTTACATTTAATAAATATTTATGCCAAGGGCAATGGTGATGTCACTGGCTAATCCTTTCAACCTGGAAACACCTTGTGTGCTTCAAGCAAATATTAATGCATACAGAAAGCAGCATATTTCATCAACATCATTTTGTTAAATAATGTCTAAAGATTTGGTGTAATGGATAAGATGTTGGACTGGCCTGGGGAGACCCAAAGACAAGTCTACTCTCAGCTATCTCTTCTAAGCTCAATCTACCTCACAGGGATATTCTTGCAAGAAAATATAGGCGATAGTATTATACTGTATATGCTAAACTGAGTTCTTGAACAATAGGTGGAATATAAATTAACAGATTCATGAGCTATTTCAATATTTTGGTTTGACTGAGTGCTGAAAAAGCTACACATAAAACATGTTAAAGGAAAAAGTCGCTGGGTCTTTTCAAATAAAAGCTCATCTGTTCTGTGAATTTCCATGATTGTTCTTCTTTTTTGACATTTCTTCATTCATAGAATATTTCTTTGACTAGGGCACCTGAATGGTTCCCAAACTTATCAAATAACTTATCTTGAATATTGGGACTAATTTGTGGAACATCTTGAAGCTATACAGGGAATGCTGGTGTTCTCTTATGGTTTAAGAAACTCTCATTATAAGTCTTTAAGGCCTCTAGGTTTTTGTGATCCGTTCACACCTCAAAGGGTGCCTCTTCAAGGAAATGTCTCCAAGTTAATAATGCCCATCAGATAGCAAATGCTTCCTTCTCCCAAATAACCCATCTCCATTCAGTTTCAGTTAGTTTTTGGGAGGTGTAAGCACAAGGATATAGAGTCCCATCCACATTTGCTTGTAATAGGACTTCTCCCACAGCAACATCACTTGCATTGGCCTGGATTACAAAGGGAGCATCCATATATGGGTGTTTAAGAACAGGTTCGGCTGCAAATAGTCATTTCAGTTTCTCAAAAGCTGTTTGACATTCCCTGGACTACTCCAAAGGTTGATTGGTTTTAGTTCTCCTTTTGTCTTTCAGATGTTTGTAATGGGCAATGAAAACTTTGCAAAAGCCAGGATAAATTGATGGTAGAAATTAGTAAAACCTAGGAAAACTTTGCAATAGTTTTCTGGCGTGGGGGGGAGCTCATTCTAAAATGGCTTGGACCTTCTTCAGGTCCATTTCTATTCTTCATGCAATGTGCGATATCCCAGATTTTCCCTTGGTGAAATTCACACTTAGATAGCTTAACATACAGTTCGGCAGCCTATAATTTTTTCAAGACTGACCTCACCAATTTTATGTGCTCCTCCATGGTGTCCATGGTGTTTACTAAACCAATACCCCCTTCACATAGATGTTCATGCAACACCTTGTTTATTAGTTGCATGAATACAGCAGGGGCTCCTTGCAGGCCAAACAGGAGTACATTAAATTGCCAAAGGGCAATTAAATAAAGTCTTCCATTCATCCTGTTCCTTAATTTGAACTCTTTAGTAATCTTCTTTCAAATCAGGCTTAGTGAAAATCTTTCCCTTGGCTAAGTGAGCGAACATGTCCTTCATTAAGGGGAGCGGGTAAACGTTTTCCAGACAAATGGCATTTCAATTTTTATAATCTACGCATAAACCATAGGAGCAATCTTTTTTTCTTGGAACAACACTGCGGCTGCCACTCGGGGCCTAGCAGGCTGCAACCTGTTTTAGATTTTATAAGTAAAATACCTCAATTCCTCCAGTTCTCGTGGTGTCATTGAATACAGTTTTGACTTTGGGAGTTTCACTCCAGGAAGGATCTCTGTCCGTGAGGCGATATCTGAAGCCTTCTTGCTAAAAATCTCCCTGAGATCCCAATATTCTTCAGAATTTTCTCCTCCCCCACGACGTGTTCACTTGATACCAAAGCCAGCTCCTTGGTGTCCTGGGACCTTACTAAGAGTTTTCCCCCTCCTGCAGTTGGTGAAATGAATGCACAGCAGACTCTTCCTCCAGTCCACCTGAAGGTTCCATTTCTGGTGCCAAGGTAATCCAAGTAAGCTCCATGCTAGGAGCCATGATAAAACACAAAGTTTCTTGGTGTTTCCCCATTGACAATTCCACTGCTTCATCACCCCTAGCCACCAATCCATCTAATTGGCAAAATGCTGTGGGTGTTTTCAACATTCTTCATCTCAAACCCAATTTGTCCATGACCTCTGGGCTAATTATGGATCTAGTACCCCCAGAGTCCAGCAGGGCCAACATCTTCCCCTAGGAGCCAGATGAAGGCACCCTTAATTCCACTGGGATGGTCATGGAGCTCATTTGTTGACTTACCAGAGGGTCATCATCAGAATCGGACTCACTCTCACCTGATGTAGTTGGAGTTCCCAACTCCTCTTTTCCTGGAGGAGTGAACTCAATGACTTCCACGGTCTTCAGGGTTGTTTTATGTTGCTTGGCTGGAGGTTTTTTGACTTTCTTCCCTCCAGCCAACTTTCCTTTGACATCCAGTTTAGTGTGACAATCAGCAGCTCAATGACCCTCCTTCCCACATCAGAAGCACACTGTGGATTTGGGTTTCACAGCTGATGCACTCTTTTGAACTTTAGGAACCTCTCGAGGACTGGCAGGTAAAGGCTCACTCCAGTTGGGGCCACCCTTGTGTCTGTTTCTGGCCAGATCAATTTCCACATCAGCTGCCAATATATACCAGCATTGAAGATCCCGGAGATCTTCTTTGGAGATACAGCTTTGGTAGACATCCTCATTCTGCCCATTTTTGGAAGCTTCCATCAGGGCCTCTTGGAACCAACTTTGCATTTGGCATGCCAATTCTTGAAATTCCTGGCTGTATTCAGCTTCTGACCTTTGCCCCTGGTTTACGGTTTTCATCCTAATTCTTGCTTTATGTTAAGCAAGAATGTAATTCTTGTCTTATGTTCGGATCTTCAAACCAAGTGTGTAGGGCTGCCATAAACATGTTATAATCCCTCAGCTGAGGGACATCATCATTATGAAGGATGACCATCCATTGGGCTACAGTCCTTCTAGGGCTTTGGTGACACATCTCACTTTGGCTGCTTCTGAGGCAAAATCATCCCCATATTCCTCCATATGATTCCAAACTTGGGCTAAGAAGAATCCCAACTCCTTGGAACTATAACAAACTGGCACAGGACTCCTAATCCATAATGAGATCTGGAAAATATGTGTTATGTTGCAATACCTTCTTGAAGCACAGATGTGTCAGAAAGACAAGATGTGACATTAATGAACTATTCTGAGGTTTCTACTCCAAATTAGGGATCAGCTTAGGCTGTGTAGCCTTAATATATTTCATTCTCACAAACAAAACAGAAAGAAAAACAAAATAGAAAAAGTAATTTATTTCTACAATCATTTATTTTTCAGCTTGGCTGGATGCCTGTACTGCCACATCATTGAGAGCTTCAGGACCAGCAATCATTACAGATCCCCATTTTGGGGGGAAAAAAATAGCCCTTGGGGAGGGATGACAATTTTGTCATATGCATTCATACACAGAGATGTAAGGGTGGCTGGTAAGGATGAAAATTAAGCACATGGGCAAAGCTGTACACAGACCAGCACAACTTTGCCAAAAAGAGGACAGGAATTTTTCCCCCTAAACATCATCTACTGTCTTTTTCTAAGGCCCCCTGCAAAGTACAGAGGCTTATACTGTCTCCTTCACAATCACATCTCAGCTGACATATTCTTTAGGCAGTGTTTCTTCCAACATTCAGACATACTCAAAGGAAGGTCTGTCTCCATTTCATATGGAGCCTTGCAGATATTGGGTCTATGATATTGAGTCTATCATGTTGGGTCTATGATAACAAAAACCTGGAATGAGTTTCCCCATTTTTCCATTTGAAAATTTTTATCAAGCCTTAGTATAGAGAGAGACTAGAGAAGGAGTAATGCCAGGGAAGGGCAAGAGCACACAATATTGAGGAGCTTGGGGATGACTTTGTAATGATCTATGGGCTAGATTTTGGGATACAGAATGAAAAGAAAAGATGTCTATAGCATGCTCAGGTAAAAGAGGGCACCTATCCTGCAATTGGATAGTGGACAGAGCAAGAAGCTAGGAAAGGAGCCTCCCTAGAGTAGTTTCTCAGACTGTAAAAGAGTTGATAGGAAGCTTGTGCTTTCAGATTTGTAAGATTCTGTTAACATTGCTTTACAATAGAGTAGAAGTAGCTTATTTGGTTGTGTTTCCTATCTGGCCTTCCTGGCAAGGCTGACAGATGTAAACTGTGGAGGTTGCAAAATTGGGGAGTTCTTGCAGATATCAAGTGGGATGTAAGTATTCTGACAGAACAAGAAACCGAACATTTTCTACTCATCAGAAGTCATTCTCATCAGCAAGTAAGCAAACTCAAGAGCAAGCTGCAACATCTTTTCTTGACATGCTTCTTGATTGCTTATCAAACATTATAAGGTCCTAAAAGTCCTCCCTTCCTTTGGCTTGCAGGTTTTATAGACTACCATCATGGAAATGATGTCCCTTTCCCTAGGAGAAAGTGGGGGAAGTGCTAGAAAAGCACAGCAATCCATTTTTCTTTGGCTTATTTATCACCAAGTAAGGTGTAAGAGCCCTTTTATTACAAAACTTGCCTAGCAATTTAACATGTTGCCACTGTGCTAGCCTGCTGACACATCATCAAGTTAATTACACTTATTCACTAAAGTGCCTGTCCTCCTTGTTAGAACAAGAATGGTGAAAAGGTAGTTAGGAAAGAAAGTATTTGCCAGGAGATATAGCGGCAGTGAGCTGGCAAAGGCGAGCATCTATTGTCTCTGCAGAGGCTTTGAAATAAAAGAAACATCTGGTCAAGAAGAATGGATTGGCAACCTTCTTTAGTTTTTTTTCCTAAGGACCTGACTGGGGGCACCTCATCATGTGGCACTATTTCCAAAGGGTTTCTATGAACAAACTTGTACAGATGATGTCGGCCTGTCATTATATCTGACAACCAGGCTATTGAGATCTCTTTTTTTTCCCAAAGCAAGAAACTAGGTATCAAGAGCTTGGTTGATGTTGCACTTGTTTAAAAAGGAGAAAATGAGAAATAGGCTTTGCGGGAAGGAAGAGTCTGTTAAAAGAAAATCAGGGGTTACGGGCTGCATCCATAACTGTCTAGCCTTAACTTTATTGAACTATTTTTGTCAGTTGCCAGCATTGGCCAATGTTAGGCCATAAGTAAGCAAACAAATAAACCTCCCAGCTGATTTGCTGGTGCTGTTTCCTCGCAGGAAATCACTGTTGTAGGGTATATTTACTGTTTGATCAATACATCCCATGGGGAGGATGAATGCAGGAGACTGATCTATTTGCAACTTTTTATCTCATCCTGTCATCTCTCTTAAGGCAGAAGAGGAGAGCCTTTTTTTGGTTAAAGGGCAGACTCTTGAAGGGCAATGAAGTGGAGGATGCTGAAGCTAAAGCCAGAATGTAATAAGACTGGAGGTGCATGTCCCTTTTACTCTGAAAAATGGCCTTTATTTTATTAATCAGATGAACTCACCACTATTTTAAAATGATTGAGTTCACATGTTGTGATAACAAAGAGTTTGTTTTAATCATGGTTCCTACAAAAATACAGAATAGTTGGACTGGCACATCACAGGCCAGGGTTGCCCTTTCTATTTTTGTTATTTTGGCTTCTGGGAACTGCATTAATGCTGCTATGATATGACTGTGATGAGATCAAATTAACCATCTCAAAATGACTTGTCAAAAGTTAAAATTAACCATCTTCCATCTTTGCTGTGGTGAAAAAAGCAGTCTGTCTCTTTAAATTTGTGAGCTAGCAACAGCAAATTTCAGGAAGCAGACTTATGTAGGCAACAGTAGATTTGCTTGTCCTATTTGAAGGCTCCAGCTTCCTCAAAATAAAATTTATTGGAACCTGCAACTGCTTAAGGCTACTCTAGCTGTTAGAACTCATACATAAAAATATCCCTTCTCCCCAAGAGTGTCATTCATCATTGTACCAGTAAATATAACTCACTTCATTGATTAGACAGTGATTATATATTCTCTTTTAAATGACTGTTAGAGTCAGGTTTTAAAAGAGATGTTTGTTTCTTCTGTAAATAATCTTCCAGACCTTAAAATGCTTCATTGATTCCGTGAATTATTGTAGCCTATAAAAACACAAAACTAACGCTAGAGATCTGTAGCATTCTCTGTCTCCTTAGTTAGCTTAAAAGTTTTTATATAAATGTCTATAATCTTATTTCATGGCACGGATCCTTGCTTATGTGTCAGAATGATTATAGCAACTTCAACTCTAACCATCTTCTGTACATTGCACAAAGTCATTCCCAATGCAATGCAGTTCTGGTTGGGCTTTTTTTCTTTTTTCAATCTTTTTTGTGGAGATCGTTAAGTGAATCCATTGTCCACAATGGCTATTTTTTCCTAGAAACTGGAAATAAATGCCACTTTCTGGCAAAAAAAAAATCATAAACTGTTCAGATGACTAGCTAATACAATCCTGAGTTATATAAACAGAGGCACAGAATCAAGATCAACTGAAGTATTAGTACTGCTTTATAAAACTCTTGTAAGACTACACCTGGAATACTGCATCCAGTTTTGGTCACCATACTATAAAAAAGATGTTGAGACTTTGGAAAAAAAGTTCAGAGAAGAATAACTGAGATGATCCAAGGCCTGGAAACTAAAACATATAAAGAACGGCTGCAGGATTTGGGTTTGGCTAGTCTAAAAAAAAAAAGAAGAATTAAGAGTGACATGATAGCAGTATTCCAGTATTTGTGAGGCTACCACAAAGAAGAGGGGGTCAATTATTCTGCAAAGCAGCAGAGGGCAGGACAAGAAATAAAGGTTGGAAACTAACCAAACAGAGAAGCAACCTGGAATTAAGGAGAAACTTCCTAACAATTAATCAGTAGAACAGCTTTCCTTCAGAAATCGTGAGTGCTCCATCACTGGAGGTTTTTAAGAAGAGACTAGACAGTCAATTATCTGAAAAAGTATAGGTTCTCCGACTTGAGCAGGGTGCTGGACTGGAAGATCTCCAAGGTTCCTTCCAGCTCTATTCTATTCTATAAATGTGGCTGGTTGCTGAGTGCTCAGAATGTACATGTGACCATGGGGGGAGCCATTGGAACTTTAAATCCAGGTCCTAAATAGTCCTGGGATCAGAGGTGGTATTCAGCAGGTTCTGACCAGTTCTGGAGAACCGGTAGCGGAAATGTTGAGTAGTTCGGAGAACCAGCAAATACCAGCTCTGACTGGAGATTTTCCCTGCCATGCCCATAGAACCAGTGGTAAAAAAATTGAATCCCACCACTGCCTGGGATAGTCTGTCATAACTTCAAATAGTTACTAAGTGACCAGTCATAAATCAAAGACTACCTGTAGTTTCTTGACAGGCCTCCTTCATTCTGATAGTCGCCAATGCTGTAAGACTGAAGCAGCATAAATCCCAGCCAACAAGCGGACAATAAATCAGCCTTAGGAGGTTAAAAAGGGGCCTAAAATGTGTCTTTTTCAGGTCCTTTATGAAGCTGAATCAATCTTTTCAATGACAATATTCCATAGTAGTTTATAGTATGGTGAAGTTGGAATTAGATAACACTTGTTAAATTGATTATTTTATATAATCATACACACGGAATGTTGCAATGGTGTTGTTTGTTTGTACTTAGCTTAGGTATATAAGCACACAGCAAATGAAAATACTAATAGTATTTGTAAGTGTAAGTAGAATGGATTTTCTAACTGTTAATGGTAAGCAGTTTGTATGAATATGAGGTTAAGATTTTCAAACAGGATAAAATACCCAGCTGGGTAAAATACAACAGTGAAAAAAATCACTTGTTCATTCAGGATATGTTAGCCAGAAAAGCCAGGGATTCATTGGACTGGATGTGCCTTCACACAAATAGGCTCCAACCCACAAGGTTAAATTTAACAAAATACTTCTTATTTGTGCACACAAGTAAACAGGGCCCTATTGCAGCCTCTCAGCCAGTAAAAGGAACAATTTTATGCTCTTAGGCCCAACTTATATATGTTTGTACTTGAGAAAATAAGTAGAGTTAATTCATTGGTTGCAACAATTTGACACATTGTTGACATTTTTGTACCACCCCCACCCCCACTGACTTCCATGAAACATGTACCATCCCACAATATCCTTTAGCATGTTCCTGTTAATGCTCATCTAAATGTACAGGAGACATGTTTTCAACATTTGAATGAACTTTTGAGTGCAAAAAGTCAGGCAAGATCCCTTTGACTGATTCTTAACTGTTTACTGCTTATTTATTCCTCCCTATCTAAAGCCCATGTCACACTACACCAACGGATGCAAAGAGGATGTAAAACGGACAAAAAAGCTTGCTATCCGCTGGTTAATGCGATGTACTCACTGCCTCCGTTTTGCTTCCTCTCTATCCATCCAGCATCCGTCTATTGACGTTTCATCTGTTCAAAAAGTTTTGAGCTGCCCAAAACTTTTGCGCGGAAAATGTATCCAATGCGTCCGTTCTGCATCCGCTATGCATCCGCTACGCATCCTTTCTGCATCCGTTACGCATCCACTATATCCGCTAGGCATCCATTCTGCATCCGTGCAACTCGCATCCACTCAGACGCAGGGAGGAAGCGGAATGGACGCAGAATGGATGCAGAACGGATGCAGAATGGATGCAGCACAGAAACAAAGTGTTTAAAACGGAAAAAACGTTCGCAGAGGGGACCTATCTCGGATATTAAGGATGTCTAGAGGATGCCTAGAGGATGCCTAGAGGATGCAAAGGGACACCTATACTGCCTATAAAAAGGGGGAGCAACTCATCTGCATCTCACTTTCAGACCAGCAGCCTAGCTGTGCAGACCTCTGCAGCCTTCATCTGACTCTTGCTCTTCCACAGCATCCAGTCATATCCACCGTGGATCGTAACATAGTCCTTTTGGCAGCCACCATCCTTCTGAAACAGTGCGAAGCCATCTACAGGCTCTGTGAACTCTACTACAGTAAAAAAAGGAGGCGGCCAAGAAGCGCCTGGGTCTGAAGGTGGATCGGGAGAAGAGCAGAGTACGGACTGTACAACAAGCTGATGGTGGAGCTCAGGAACGAAGAAACTCGGGCATTCCAGAACTTCATGAGGATGCCTCCAGCCATGTTTGACGAAGTTGTGCAGCAGCTGACACCCAGGTTGACCAAGGCAAACACCAACTTCCAGCCCATCCTGGAACCTGGGCTCAAGGGGGCACTCACTCTGTGCCACCTGGCCTCAGGGACCACCTACAGGAGCATGCAGTACGGCTGGAGGGTGCCACAAAACACCATCAGCATTGTGGTCAGAGAAGTGGTGCAGGCCATCATCGAAGAATACCTGCAGGAGCTCCTCCAGTGCCTCTCCACTGATGTAGGATGGAAGAAAGTTGCAGAGCAGTGGTATCAGAGGTGGAACTTCCCACACACCCTTGGAGCCATAGATGGGAAGCATGTGGCCTGCAAAGCACCACCCAAGTCGGGCTCCACTTATTTCAACTACAAGGGCTTCTTCAGCATCATCCTCTTTGCCATGGTCGATGCTGACTACAAGTTCATGTACATCGATGCTTCAGGCAGCGGCTCATGTTCAGATGCCCAGGTATACAATGCCAGTCACCTCAAGGAGGGGCTTGAATGCAACCTCATCATGGGCTTCCCAGATCCAGACCCCCTGCCCAACGACACACAAGATGTGCCCTACTTCATCGTGGGGGATGACGCCTTCTCCCTCAGAACCTACCTCATGAAGCCCTACACTTCAAGACACCTCACCCGTGAAGAGAGGATCTTCAACTACAGGCTGTCCAGGGCAAGGCGGGTGGTGGAGAACGCCTTTGGCATCCTGGCCAACAGGTTCCAGGTACTTCTCACCACCATGCAGCATCGCCCAGAGACCGTGAGGAGGATCGTGGAATCTTGCTGCATCCTGCACAATCTCATGAGCACCCGCTACCCGGTCTTGCAGGACAGGCTCGTGGACCTCCAACAAGGCAGTGGGGACATGGAGCCTGGGGAATGGAGGCAAGGGCGAAACCTGATAGACACTCAGGATGTGCAAGGCCCCAACAGAGCCTCACGTGAAGGGAAGAAGCAGCGCAACCTCCTGAGACACTGGTGCAACTCCCCAGTTGGAGCAGTGGAGTGACAAGACAGGATGATAGATGATTAATGAGTGCTTCCTTCAGCCTGTCTCATCAAACAGATGAGATTGGGCCATGTATGTTGGGTGGGCCTACAATGAACAGGGCATTTAATAAAGAGTTGTATTTGTGTTGACATGTGTGGATGATTATTACATTATTATTGATAATAAAGGGCCATAGGTATGGCACCAGGGAGGGTGGACCATACAGTCCCACTATGCTTGCACTGGAGTCTTATCTATCCCACTGCTATCCTTACCCATCCCACAGCTATTACCCATCCCAAAGGTATCCCTGCCCATCCCACAGCTATCTTAACCCATCCCACAAGCATGCAAAGGCTTAAACCATTTCTAAAAGATTCCACCAAGACTTTATTAAAAAAAAGAAATGAAGCAAGTGTGTGAATCAGAGATAAACTTTATTGAACAACAAGCTGTAAAAAAAAAAATGACCCAAGTCAAGTGTCCAAATAAAGTCCACAGGTAGCCAGCGACCCAGTCTCTGCCACTCTTATTGGTCACTCGGAGGTGTGCCCAGTCTCAAGGGTGAAGGGTCCAGGTGCTATGGAGGTGGGTGGTGCTGGAGTGCCCTCTCTCTCCAAGCAGCCTGCTTCTGCTTGGTGTCCCTGTACAGCCGGTGTCCCTTCTGCCACAGATAGTCATTCTCTCTCAGCCACTCCAGCACCTCATCCTCGTGTTCCTCCTCAATGAAGTATTGCCTCCTCTCCCGTCCCCGCATACGCCTCTTCCTCCCTTTGTCAGGACCAGATGGGCCCTCATCAGAGGGGCTCCCAGGTGGTAGGGGCTGCTCCTCCACACCACCAGCAGCACCAGCACCAGCAGGATCATCATCATCATCATCACCACCAGCAGGATCATAATCAGCAGCAGCAGCAGCAGCAGCAGCAGCAGCAGGATCATCAGCAGCAGCAGCAGCAGCAGCAGAAGCAGCAGCAGCAGCAGGATCAGCAGGACCAGGATCAGCAGCAGCAGAGTAATCACCAGGAGCCCCAGCAGTCCCAGCAGCCCCAGCAGCCCCAGCAGCACCAGCAGCACCAGCAGCACCAGCAGCACCAGCAGCACCAGCAGCATGAGCAGGACGAGCAAGACCAGGAGCACGAGCAGTACGAGCAAGTCCAGGAGCACGAGCAGGAAAAGCAAGTCCAGGAGCATGAGCAGGATGAGCAGGACCAGCAGCAGCTTCAGCAGAGTACGCAGCAGAAGCACCACTGCCAGGAGCAGCTTCAGCAGAAGCCCCAGCAGAAGCAGAGTCAGGGACAGGGGGCAGGAGGGTGGCCCTGTCCCTCTTGCCAGGGATGGTGGCAGGTTGCTGAGACTTTCACTTCTTCCCCATGGTTGTGGGGTTGCTGGCTGGCAAGGAGGCTGGCAGGCACCAAGGCTGGCAGGAAGCCTGGCACCAAGGCTGGCAGGAAGCCTGGCACCAAGGCTGGCAGGAAGCCTGGCACCAAGGCTGGCAGGAAGGCAGGCAGGCAGGCAGGCAGCAAGGCTGGCAAGCAGCAAGGCTGGCAGGCAAACTGGCTGGCAGGGAGGCTGGAAGGCAGGCTGGCAGCAAGGCTGGAAGGCAGGCAGAGAGCAAGGCTGGCAGGGAGGCTGGCCAGGAGGCTTGGAGGCAGGCTGGCAGCAAGGCTTGCAGGCAGGCATGCAGGCAGGGCAGGCAAGGACTCGATGTATCCTGCAGCAGGTCTTTCCTCCGAATGCTGGCCACGTGCAAGCTGCTTCCCTTTATATCCGGGGGGCTTGCGCAATGCATCCCCCCGCATGCGCAATTAACGCCAGGCATCCGTTAGGCTTCCGCTGTGCATCCACTAGGCTTCCGCTCTGCATCCGCTTCATCCGCTCTGCATCCGCTCTGCATCCGCTTCATCCGTTCTGCGTCCACTTTGCTGAGGCCCCCCAGAAGCCCTGTGGATGTGCCATCCACTCTCATCCGCTTCCATCTGCTAGGCTTCCGTTCCGCATCCGTTTTCCATCCGCTCTGCATCCTCCCCGCGTCCGTGTTATCCGCTCTGGTTATGCAAATTTTTGCCCCTTTTGAGAGCGGATAACAACGGGTGGAACATTTTTCTCATCCGTTGTGTCCGTTTTGCATCCGTTGGGCAGTGTGACAGGGCCTTAAGGGATTAAAGAACTGGAGACAGAAAACTCTGATCTGCTGATATCAGAACAAGTAAAACAATATGTCATTATATCTGAATCGCTTTAGGTGAATACTTTTAAGTTCTTTTTAAAATGCTTAAATACTGGGTTTTGTGATGGTTGTTGATGTTTTGTCTTTTTTAATTATTTTTTGTGTGTTGCATTCCTAATAGGAAATTGCATTCCTATTTCCTATTCCTAAATAGGAATAGAAATAGAAATGTGGAAATCAGATCCTGTTAGGATAATAAAATTATATCAAAAGCCATGTATCCTTTATCTTCATATTAGGTACCACCTTTTCTTCATATCTGTCTTATATGAATGAAGAATGGTGAGTTCAATTAAGTAGCATGTGTGAGTGAAATGGACTTTCTAACAGCAGTGAGCTTATTAATGGACAAAACTTCAGTGGATATTTAGCCAAAATTGCAGCTGTATAGATACATTGAAACTAATTACAATGTAAATTTATCCTAAATTACAACTGTACAGATAGGCACTGCAACGAATTCAGCCTTCCTCTTGATTCTTGAAAAAACCTATATAAATTATTCCTTTTTTAAATCCATATTAAACTTATAAAAAAGTGTCACCTTGTACATTGCAGGTGGGGGATATTTCTGAAGTTTACAAAATAAAAATGTTTTTCATATCAAACTGAACTCCTGGTGATTACCCAGATGTTTTCTTGGCAACACTTTGGAAAATATTTCTCTTTAATTTCTTCAAGGCTATTTTCTTGGTTTTCCACTCAAGCTTATAACCTAAGGATTTCCTGATTGTCTCCCATCCAAGTGTTAACATGATTGATCCTGCTTAGTTTTCAAGGACAGCCAAGAAAAGATATGAAAGATAAATATTTCGTTGTAATATGTTCTTTCTCCTGTCCTTCTCTAGAATAAGAGCTGAAATGAGCAGAGACCTGTTGCTATTTTTTAAATTTTTATCTTCTATAGAGTGCTATCCGTATTGCTACTTTATGTGCAGACACAAATATTTGTAATAGTAGAAAATAGTAGAAAAGAATAATTAAAATTATACTTCTACTTTCTACTTGAACATAAAAATATTTAACCTATGTTTAAAAATTAGGATACAGCCAATTCCTTCCTCTCTGGAGCATGTTCTCTCCTAATGTTCACTGTGGTCATTACTGTGATTTTAGGCAGAGACTTTCAGCTATATGCATTTTTAGTAATGGGGAGGGGAGCTTTTGCTCTAAAGTACTGAAGAATGCCCATTTCTAAAACTGACACCCGGTTTCTTGAATGAATCATCATTTTATCTGTGTCAGCCATATAGTTCTAGAGTATGATTTTTTTCCTAAGAAATGGTTCCAGTTTGTCATTTTTAGTTCATGATCCAAATTTGCAACTTGTGCTCTCCTTAATAAAAACTAAGAACTACCCTTTGCTACTAAACCATATTTGGGAGCAAAATGGTGGGCAGAATGCTTTTCCCATAAATTTTTTTCTCTTGTTGAAGAGATAGAAGAAATTGTTGGATTTGATTATTGTAATTATTTTCCCAAAGTCAGCTAATATCATTCTTATCTGTCAGCCCCGGTAGGTAGATCAAACCATGAAATTAACTCCATGAGAAGGCTATAATAACATAATCTTGCAAGTAGGATTATGCTGAACCTCCCCACCCACACTCCCACATATACTCCCATGAATCAGGGAGGAATTTGGTGAGCCACTACTCAATATTATCTCAATTTTCAGGTCTTTAAAATATTTCATCCCCTTTTGCATAAGAAATAATTCTTGCACATTTCCACCTTGGCAGCTGGCTGAGGAATTCTGGAAGTTGAACTCTACACTTCTTCAAGGTTGAAAAACTCTGCTCTACATGATCATTCTAAGAAGCATGATTCTTAATTCACTACCAGGATATGTTTTTATTATGACAAATTAGGAAATTTAGGAACTCCTCAGACCTACTTACTAGGCCAGATGTAAAATGAGACAAGGAAGGCAGTGGAAGAAAGACTTAAGACTGAAGTTTTAATGTTTGCATTTTGTAACATTCCCAAGATGAACTGTACAAAGAGCCAGACTGAAAGTATAATTCTCAATGAGAAATAATGCTCCAGAGAACTTGACATTTTGTGACATTTTGGTTCATCCCAATAAAGATATTGTCTGACCATGGACATTTTTTTATGGGCAACATAAATTACTTATTATTATTATTACTGCCTTTTCTTTGTCCCCATACAATTCTCAGATGATAAAATTACAAATAAGTCCTTCTTTTCTTTCTGAGGAAATGGGGAAATTATTGTTACCTCATCATTCAGCTGAATGCTACAGTTGTATCCACCACTGGGTCTGGAGATACTGGCAAATATATTACGAATTATCCTTGCTATTTGTCTCATGGCAAAATTAATGATTTAATTCCTATTTGATTTGTTGAAATGAGCAGTGATGTGCTGCAGCTTTAGATCAGCACCTGAAACATACTACTTTGGAAATATATCCTGTTCATTTCAATGATTTCCAAATAAGGCAGGATTTCTAGCCATGTCCATGATTAAGAATAGGCTATCATTGATAAGCAGGAAGAAACACACACAATATTCATCATTTATCCAGAGAAACAGCTGAGCCAAACTGCAGTCCTGTGCACATTTATAAACAGTTATTCTATTGTAGAAATGATAATTGAAAGGCATAGTGATACTCTCAAAACTAACATATTTTATGGCACAAGCTTTCATAAATTTCACAGATGGATGACACGTTACTCGGCAAGCATATGTACACATGGTGATGGGTGGGAGAACAGTTAGAAGTGATGTCAGAATGAAATGAAATATCAATCTGCATGCATACAAGTACTACAGCAACCACTGCATTATTGATGATAACATAAAGAGCCTGAAATTGAGAAACTAATTAATAGAAGTAGTGAGATTAAAAAATGCTATTTTATTTCAAGCCACAGGTGACAGAATTTAATTTCTAGATAAGGTACAATTTAGTAGTTTCATGCTGGAGTCTCCCTGCATAATTCCTTTCTTGAAGGATCTCTGCACAAGGCTAGGACCTGTAGAGAGTTCACTGTCTGGTAACCTATTTTCAAATCAAATAAACTGGAACATGAGGGGTTGAGAGCCCTGGGGAGGGGGGGGGAAAGTGGAGCACCCACATTTAGAGGTGCAATCTAGTTAAGATTAGGCTGAATCAATACATATGCCAGATGATGCCTTTGTGCCTTAGGAAAATGTTTATGAATTTAAAAAAGAGATCCCTAAATTTTCAGGGCTGGTAGATATTATCAGAACATTGAAAGCACATTGTGCATATTCTCAGAAAATGAGGGTTGGTAACTTGCCCTTTCACAGACTAGGCGAGTTCTCTGCTTATTTTTCTGCAAAGTGGGAAACATCCAAGGAAATTAGATAGTAAAGTAGTGAGAGGAATGTCCCAGGACATGTGGAAATTGCATAGAAACTGAATACATTCTTTGCACCTGTTTTTACTATGGAAGAACAATAAATATCTGAGTCTATACAGGTAGTCTATGACTGACAGCTACAATTGGGATCAGAATTTCCATTGCTAAGCAAGGGGATTTTAAGTGAGTCACAACTGACTTTTTTGCCCTGGTTGTTAAGCAAATAACTGCAGTTGTTAACTGAATCACATGATCATTAAGCAAATCCACTTTCCTCCATCGACTTTGCTTGTGAGTAGCCAGCTAAGACTCTAGGATGGACTAGGATGCTGCAGCCATCATAAATATATGCTGGTTCCCAAGTGCCCAACTTTCAATCACATGACCATGGGATTGTTGCAACAGTCATAAGTGTGAGGACCAGTCATAAATAACTTTTTTCAGTTCCATTGTTTAACTATTCCAAATGGTTAAAAAAAAGGCTACCTGTATTAACTTTCTCAATAAACAAATTTCAACTAATAAATTGACATAGTATTTCTAGTACATATTGAGAAACTATATGTAACAAATCAATGTATCCCAAGAGTATCCTCTCATAACTTCTTAAATCACTTAAGTGTAAAATTGGTCATCTCCCAGCAAAAATATGTCATTTATCCCTTAAATTGGGTCAGTGGCAGAGGAATGGTTCAGGCTAGTTATGTATGCAGTTTTTAAAAAGGATCTGGAGAACATTTAGAAAATTAAAAACTGATCAGCTTAGCACTTGTTCTTAATAAACAGTGGAAACAATAATAGTCAAGTAAAAACATTAGGAGAAGGAAGCCTTTCTGAATAAAAATCAACATGGATTCTGCAAAAAATAAATCTTAATTAATTAACCTTTTAGTATTGGCAGATTGTGAACAGGGACATGGACGAAGTTGACCTTATTGACATTATATCCTTGGATGTTCAAAATCTTCACAATCCTTCAACAGATATGTTTGAATGTGCCTTTTATTATTCTGATCAGTGATTGACTAAACATTATGATAAGTGGATAAGAGCTCTGTCCATTTACTTATTTATTAAATGTATTGCCACCTGTCTCATTTCAAAATGACTCTGGGCAGCTTATATAATAAAACCATTAAAATCATCAGAGATAAATATTCTTAACACAATAAAAAGAAAGTACAAACATAGTTACAAATTGAGGAAGGAGGCACAGGATGGGGTGGGGGGGGAGATGGATTGGTTCTTAATTAACCAACCTCCTCCATGTGATCCTCCGTCTGTTGGGGCCTCAAGCCATCTAGCAGAGCCAAGTCTTAAGGCTCTCACAGAAAGTCAGGAAGGTGGGAGTCAATCTCACCTCAGAGGGTAAAATGTTCCAACTGTGACTGGAGCCACAGTAGAGAAGGCTCTTCTTCTCCTGGACATCACCATTTATGTATTTGATGAAGAAAGAAAAAGCACAGCACATGAATTCATGGATACTGTTGACAATGTAAAGAATTCAGAAGTAGTATCCCTCCAGGGTCTGCATTTGGACCAATGTTGTGAAACCTGTTCCTAAATTATCTTGACTTAGGGATGAAGATTTGCACAGTATATTTGTGGATAAGATCACACTGTTAGCTGGATTCATCACCTGTCTTGTTTTTTGTTCTCTTTCTTATCCCTTTGTTGTTATCTTTTAATTATATAATATTTCCTACTTTGTTTGGTTTTACTGCATGCCATAAAGAGTCTATTTGGAATCAGGCAGAGCTTAAATTAAATAAAAATTAACATTCAGGATGATGAAAGCCAAAAGTGACTGAATATTTCCAGAAGGGTATCTGTAAATTGTGTGAATAATCAACCGAATGGCAGATACGGTTCAATTAAAATAAATGTAAATTGATAAACATTTGAGCAAAGAAACACAAATAAGCAAGGCTCAATTCACATATACACTGATAAGGACTAAGCTATCCAAAATGTATCGGGAAAAAGACTTAAACTCATAGTGGATAAATGAGTGTCCACAGGTTGTGAATAAGGCACTGAAAATAAAACTATCAGCACTGTAACTGATATGTGCATTTGAAATATTGTATATTAGGGCTGTGTCAGCCCCACTAGATGGATCAGACCATGAAATCAGTTCCACAGGTCTAAACTACTTTTATTAAGATTGGTTATAATAACAAATCAGCAAGTCTAATTGTGCTGTATTTCCTCTTCCTTCTCATTGTGACCTGGATTATCTGTCTCCATGAAGATCATCTTCCTTATTCTCTACAGGAGAAAGCATTTGATTTAAGGAGTGCTGATGGGTGCTACAGTATATGCATAATATTGTAGAAGACCCAGAGAGCTTTAACAATTTAAATAAATAAATGCCCATGTACACATTTCCCCCTGAAATCCAGACTGCTATATTACACCCCTATTGTGCACAATCATTTACAAAAGAAGATAACTGAACTAGGAAAAAATGCAAGAAAATCAAAACTATTAGGAAATGTGACCACTTTCCTTTTGAGAAGAAGGAAGTACAATAGGAATACTTTAGCTCTGAAAAAGGAAATAGAGAGATGCTAAGATCAAGGTCTATACATCTCTCTCTATATATATCTCTATCTCCCCCAAAACAATTGGACCAGGGGTCATCCAATAAAGTTAATAGAACAATAAATTCATGATGAAGAAATTTGTGAAGAGCTATTGATCCTGAGGAGCCAACAATATCTCCAGTTTTACTTACTTATTTGTTTATTTTATTTTTCAAAATGCCCAATTGCCAATCATTCATAGTAGCTCAGAATGAAGGCTAAAAGAAGAATCTCAGGATCATATATTTTTTAAAAAAAATCAAGACAATGAGCAACTGTGCCAGTGAAGACAGAAGACTCCCAGTGTCTGCAATAAGACCTGGGCTTTTCAGGTCTTCCTAAAAGTCAGAGCCATTTGTGTTATGGGTAGATAGGTACAAATACTAGATGGGTAGATAGATGCAAATACTAGAAAGAAACAATTTGCTTTATTCCGCTTACAGCATTTGAAGAGCATCTAGTTGGCCACCAAGAGAAACAAAAGGCTGAATTAAGGTGGGCCTTGGCTTGACCTGACAATACTATTCTTGGGTTTAATTGCAAATCAACTTTTTACCCAATGTGAGCTCTGGCTCTGCAAGGTGCCACTTATTACCCCTATTTAATTTTGTCTAAGCAAAGCATAGGGCTCAATTTACTATCCATAATTGGTTTTCTAAGAAAGTTTTTTTCATCCATTAGAGATGTTACTGATGCCCAGGGAGCTGTTTTCTGACACATCCTTCAACACCCTGTTGGGAATTCAAGGCTTAAATGCGTAGAAGTTGAGCTAATGATACTACAAAGGTCTAACAAGGTCTAACAAAGGTCTAGGAAGAAATAGTATGGCCGTACCTTTGGAGTTTTCATGAAAGGTATTTTACCTCTGTAGCATTATATAGATATTAAATGCAGAAACTCTTACATTCATTTCCTGACATCTCATGCTCTGGGACACAACTTCATTGTAAAACAAATGACGATAGTTGGGGTAGGCATAGTGAAAGACCTTCCGTTCGATGAGAGGTAGAATAAGGTTTTGTTTTAGCCTTGGGCAACAATGGGAGATTCGGCTTCATGTCTCTTGGCTTCCCTGCAGCCCATACAGTACATCAGGAGAGCCTGCCATGTGCCCCAAGCCTCTGCCTCCATCTGCCACCAGTGCTGCTGCATGAAGACGAGCTTCCCGTAGCTGGCCTCCTGCTCTGGTCAACTGACTCTTCACTTTCCTTAACCCATGTGGAATGTATGGATCACTAGCCTCCCCCACTATGCCTCTGCCATGCCCATCCCCTTTTACCACAGCTTATTTTTGGGAGTTAGGCTTGTATTAGGTACACACTTAAAAATTAAGCTAGGACTTATTTTGGGGGGAACACAGTAAAAAAGTGGAAATAGGAAGTGAGAGTTACAGGTAGTCCTCAACTTACAACAGTTCCTTTAGTGACTGTTCAAAGTTCAAATATAAGACTGGTCTTATTTTCAGGGAAACACAGTAGATGTTCACGATCAAGCCCATTTCACACTGCACCAATGGATGGAAAGAGGATGTAAAACGGAGAGAAACATTTGCCATCCATTGGTTAATGCGATGCTTCCGTTCTGTACTCACTGCCTCCGTTTTGCTTCCTCTCTATCCGTCCAGCATCCGTCGACTGAGGTTCCATCCGCTCAAAAATTTTTGAGCTGCTCAAAAATTTTTGAGTGGAAAATGTATCCAATGCAACCATTCTGCATCCGCTAGGCATACGGGGAACATCCGTTCTGCATCCGTCGTCATCCGTTACGCATCCACTACATCTGCTAGGCATCTGCTGTGCATCCGCGCAACTCAAATCCACTCCAGTGGTAAACGGACACAGGGAGGAAGTGGAACGGACGCGGAACGGACATGCAGCATTATTAGCATGGACGGAGGAAGGATGAAAGCGGATGCAGCTCACATAGAAAGCATTAAAATGGAAAAAACGTTTGCAGAGGGGACCTATCTCGGATATCAAGGATGTCTAGAGGATGCCTAGAGGATGCAAAAGGACACATAGGGGAAAACCTATATTGCCTATAAAAAGGGGGAGCAACTCACCTGGATCTCACTTTCAGCCCAGCAGCCCAGCTGTGCAGACCTCTGCAGCCTTCATCTGCCTCTTGCTCTTCCACAGCATCCAGTCATGTCCACCATAGATCGTAACATAGTCACAATGGTAGCCACCATCGTTCTGCAACAGTGCGAAGCCATCTACAGGCTCTTTCAACTCTACTACGGGAAAAAAAGGAGGCGGCCAAGAAGCGTCTGGGTCCGAAGATGGATCGGGAGAAGAGCAGAGTACGGACTGTACAACAAGCTGATGGTGGAGCTGAGGAACGAAGACCCTCATGCATTCCAGAACTTCATGAGGATGCCTCCAGCCATGTTTGACGAAGTTGTGGAGCGGCTGAGACCCAGGTTGACCAAGCAGAGTACCAACTTCTGGCCCAGCCTGGACCCTGGGCTCAAGGTGGCACTCACTCTGCGCCACCTGGCCTCAGGGACCACCTACAGGAGCATGCAGTATGGCTGGAGGGTGCCACACAACACCATCAGCATTGTGGTCAGAGAAGTGGTGCAGGCCATCATCAAAGAATACTTGAAGGAGCTCCTCCAGTGCTCCTCCACTGAAGAAGGATGGAAGAAAGTTGCAGAGCAGTGGTATCAGAAGTGGAACTTCCCACACACTGTTGGAGCCATAGATGGGAAGCACGTGGCCTGCAAAGCTCCAGCCAAGTCGGGGTCCACTTATTTCAACTACAAGGGCTTCTTTAACATCGTCCTCTTCGCCAAGGTCGATGCTGACTACAACTTCATGTACATGGATGCTTCAGGCAATGGCTCATCTTCAGATGCCCAGGTATACAATGCCAGTCACCTCAAGGAGGGGCTGGAACGCAACCTCATCATGGGCTTCCCAGATCCAGACCCCCTGCCCAACGACACGCAAGATGTGCCCTACTTCATCGTGGGGGATGATGCCTTCTCCCTCACAACCTACCTCATGAAGCCCTACACTTCCAGATGCCTCACCCGTGAAAAGAGGATCTTCAACCACAGGCTGTCCAGGGCAAGGTGGGTGGTGGAGAATGCCTTTGGCATCCTGGCCAACAGGTTCCAGGTACTTCTCACCACCATGCAGCATTGCCAAGAGATTGTGATGAGGATCGTGGAAGCTTGCTGCATCCTGCACAATCTCATGCGCACCCGCTACCCAGTCTTGCAGAACAGGCTCGTGGACCTCCAACAAGGCAATGGGGACATGGAGCCTGGGAAATGGAGGCAAGGGCGAAACCTGATAGACACTGAGGATGTGCAAGGTCCCAACAAAGCCTCAGGTGAAGGGAAAAAGCAGCGCAAACTCCTGAAACACTGGTGCAACTCCCCAGTTGGAGCAGTGGAGTGGCAAGACAGGATGATAGATGCTTAATGGATGCTTCCTTCAGCCTGTCTCATCACACTGATGACATTGGGCCATGTATGTTGGGTGGGCCTACAATGAACAGGGCATTTAATAAAGAGTTGTGTTTATATTGAAATGTGTGGATCAATGCTTACATTGTTATTGATAATGAAGGGTCAAAGGTGTGGCACCTGGGAGGTGGACCATAGAGTCCCACTTTGCTTGCACTGGAGGTTTATCAATCCCACAGCTATCTTAACCCATTCCAAAGGTATCCCTCCCCATCCCACAGCTATTATCCATCCCAAAGGTATCCCTGCCCATCCCACAGGTATCCCTGCCCATCCCACAGATATTACCCATCCCAAAGGTATCCCTGCCCATCCCACTGCTATCTTAACCCATCCCACAAGCATGCAAAAGCTTAAACCATTTCTAAAAGTTTCCACCAAGACTTTATTTACAAAAATAAATGAGGCAAGCATGTGAAGCAAAGATAATCTTTATTAATAACAAGCTGTGAAAGAAAAATGACCAAAGTCAAGTGTCCAAATAAAGTCTACAGGTAGCCACCCAGTCTCTGACACTCTTCTCTGTCACTCAGAGGTGTGCCCAGTCTCAGGGGTGAAGGATCAAGTGCTTTGGAGGTGGGTGTTGCTGCAGTGCTGGTCTGTAGTGCCACTGGGGTGCCTGGCCCCGAGAGGACAACAGGGGACGGTGTGTTGAGGAAGCTCTCAGACAGCTGGCTCATCCCCGTGATGTTGAGAGCTCCTTCCTCCATGCCATGGGGTGTCAGCCCCAGTACCGACGACAGATGTACTGAGGCCAGGCTTGGCTGTGGGGTGGAGGAAGGAGCAGTGTAGTGGGGCTGTCTGGTCTGCAGCTGGGTGAGGACTGGCATGGGTGGCATCAGTGACGTGGGTGGCATCGGTGGAATCGGTGGTATCAGTGGCATGATGCCACCGACGCCACTGATGCCACCCACGTCGGTGGCATCAGCGGAACCGGTGGCAACGGTGGCGTCCAATGAGTCTGTGCCTGGACTGGGAAGGGCTGCCTGTGCTGCTGGACCTCCTGGTAGCCGTAGCCTTAGGAGGTGAGGGCCTGTGGAAAGCCTTGGAAGGGCTGTGACATCACCTGGGGTGGAGGAGCAGGCCTGGAGTGGGTGGGAGCAGGTTCAGCTGGGCCTGGAGGGTTGTGCAGAAGACCGATGATCCTCTCCTTGATCACCTAGTACTGTGATTTGGACATGTCCACGAGGGTCTGGTTGACGTAGGTGAGGAAGGGCTTGCGGTTGGAGGATGAGGAGTCAGTGTGGACCAGCTGAGAGAGGAGATCTATGCTGCTCCTGATGGTGTCTCTTATCTCCAGCAGGACAGTCTGGCTCTGTCCCTCCTGTCTGGCTCTCTGCCTTTCTGTGGAGGTGGAGCTGGGGGTGGATGCGGGTTGGACTGTGGTGGAAGTGCCGTCTCCTTTCTCCCACTGAGCCAGGGAGTCCTCCACGTGCTCCGTCACGGTTAGAACAGTTGTCGGCGGGTTCTCCGCCGTGGGACGCTCCACAGACACCTACCTGGAGATAGGAGCTGACTCTCGGCCGGAAGAGGACTGGCTCTCAGCAGTCTCCCTGAGAGAGAGGGTTGTGAGAGGGGCTGCTCCTTGGTGGCGGATCTCACCCTCTAGGAAGCTGCACTTGGCCATGACGTAGGTCTCTCTGTCCGTCAGCTTGACCGCAGCCTGGCCAGATTTCTTCAGGTGCAGCTTCCCGTACCAGGTGTGCATGTGCTTCTACCAGCCGAGGAGCACCTCTGAAGTGTAGCCCAGACTCTCCGCCTTCTCTCTCCAAGCAGCATGCTTCCTTTTGGTGTCCCTATAGAGCCTGTGTCCCTTCTGCCATAGATACTCATTCTCTCTCAGCCACTCCAGCACCTCATCCTCATGTTCCTCCTCGAGGGAGTATTGCCTCCTTTCCCGTTCTCACATATGCTTCTTCCTCCCTTTGGCAGGACCACATGGGCCCTCATCAGAGGGGTTTTCAGGTTGTAGGGGCTGCTCCTCCACACCTCCAGCAGCAGCAGCAGCACCACCAGCAGGAACAGCAGAGTAAGCACCAGCAGCACCAGCAGCACCAGCAGCACCAGCAGCACCAGCAGGACCAGGATCAGCACCAACAACACGAGCAGGACCAGGAGCACGAGCAGGATCAGGAGCACCAGCAGGACCAGGAGCACCAGCAGGACCAGGAGCACCAGCAGGACTAGCAGGACGAGGAGCAGCTTCAGCAGAGTAAGCACCACCAGAAGCACCACTGCCAGGAGCAGCATCAGCAGATTAAGCACCAGCAGAAGCACCACTGCCAGAAGCAGCATCAGACAGAGTAAGCACCAGCAGAAACACCACCACCAGAAGCAGCATCAGCAGAGTAAGCACCAGCAGAAGCACCACCACCATGAGCATCATCATCAGCTCCTCCAGAAGCAGAAGCAGCAGAAGCCCCAGCCCCAGAAGAGCGAGCCCGTGCTACAGAAGCCCCAGCAGAAGCAGAATGAGGGCCGGGAGCGGGTGGGAGGGTGGCCCTTTCCCTCTTGCCAGGGCTGGCAGCAGATGGCTGAGGCTTTCTCTTCTCCCCCATGGTTGTGGGGTTGCTGGCTGGCAGGCAGGCTGGCAGCAAGGCTGGCAGGCAGGCAGGCAGGCTGGACAGGCTAGCAGGCAGGCAGCAAGGCTAGCAGGCAGGCTGGCAGGGAGGCTGGCAGGGAGGCTAGCAGGCAAGCAGGCTGGCAAGAAGGCAGGCAGCAAGGCTGACAGGGAGGCTGGCAGGCAGGCTGGCAGGCAGGCTGGCAGGAAGGCAGGCAGCAAGGCAGGCAGCAAGGCTGGCAGGCAGGCATGCAGGCTGGCAAGGCAGTCAATGTGTCTGGAAGCAGGTCTTTCCTCTGAATGGTGACCTGCTTGGGAGCTTCTTCCCTTTATATCCGCGGGGCTGACGCAAGGCATCCTCCCCGCATGCGCAGTGAACGCTAGGCATCCGCTAGGCTTCCGCTAGGCATCCACTAGGCTTCCGCTCTGCATCCGCTTCATCCGCTCGGCATCCGCTCGGCATCCGCTCTTTCCATTCTGCGTCCGCTTTGCTGCGCTCCCCCAGAAGCCTTGCGGATGTGCCATCTGCTCCCATCCGCTTCCATCCGCTAGGCTTCCGTGGAGCATCCGCTTTCCATCCACCCTACGTCCGCCCCCCGTCCATTCCTTTCCGTGTTGTCCGCTCTGGTTATGCAAATTTTTCCCCCTTTTGAGAGCAGATAACAACGGATGGAACATTTTTCTTGTCCGCTGTGTCCTTTTTACAAACGTTTTGCATCCGTCGGCCAGTGTGACAGGGCCTTAAACTATTGGGTTTAATATTCTGCATTTACTGACTTTAAAATGTATTGGGGGATGATTTGTTTTGGAGCAAAAGTGATAAAAGTAAACCAAGAATCTTGAATGATGATGTGTGAAAGGAAAACAAGCTATCTGTTTCCTTCCCTTCTGTGAGCTACAATAACCCTACTGGTGTGTTGGCACTTCTGCAAGGCTAAGGAGCCTTGGGCCATTCATTATTCCTTCCTGTTTTTCATACCAATTCACTAAACATGTTGGCAAAGCAGCCATCTCACATGATGTGGCATGTTATATATTTTCATTAAGTTCTTTCCTGCCATGTTAATCACGACATGTTGTTACTCATGCACCATTGCAGGCATAAGAAGAAAGACTGATATCTTCTGCTAGAGCTCTGAGGGATTCATAGTTAGTCAATCAGAACTTTCTGTTAGTTGATCTATATTTAGCAAATAGAAAAAAGATTTCTTTTCCTGAGACAGCTGAGGTATTTTCTAAATTGAGCTGCTGTAACTAAAGCCCATGTCACACTGAACCAACGGATGCAAAGAAGATGTAAAATGGACAAAAAACCTTGCCATCCGTTCGAAAACGTGATGTACTCACTGCCTCCGTTTGGCTTCCTCTCTATCCGTCCAGCATCCGTTTATGGACGTTTCATCCACTCAGAAAGTTTTGGGCTGCCTAAAACTTTTGCGCAGAAAATGTATCCAGTTCATCCGTTCTGCATCCGCTATGCATCCGCTACGCATCCGCTATATCCGCTAGGCATCTGCTACGCATCCGCGCAACTCCATCCACCCGGACGTGAGGAGGAAGTGGAACGGACACAGAACGGATGCAGAATGGACGCAGAATGGATGCAGAATGGAAACAAAGTGTTTAAAACGGAAAAAACGTTCACAGAGGGAACCTATCTCGGATATTAAGGATGTCTAGAGGATGCCTAGAGGATGCCTAGAGGATGCCTAGCGGAAAACCTATACTGCCTATAAAAAGGGGGAGCAACTTGCCTGCATCTCACTTTCAGAACAGCAGCCCAGCGGTGCAGACCTCTGCAGCCTTCATCTGCCTCTTCCTCTTCCACAGCATCCAGTCATGTCCACTGTGGATTGTAATAAAGTCCTTTCGGCAGCCACCATCATTCTGCAACAGTGCGAAGCCATCTGCAGGCTCTGTGAACACTACTGCGAGAAGAAAAGGAGCCACCCAAAAAGAGTCTGGGTCGGAAGATGGTTCACCAGAAGAGCAGAGGATGGACTGTACAACAAGCTGATGGTGGAGCTCAGGAGCAAAGACACTCGGGCATTCCAGAACTTCATGAGGATGCCTCCAGCCATGTTTGATGAAGTTGTGCAGCGCCTGACACCCAGGTTGACCAAGTCAAACACCAGCTTCCGGCCCAGCCTGAAACCTGGGCTCAAGGGGGCACTCACTCTGCACCATCTGGCCTCAGGGACCACCTACAGGAGCATGCAGTATGGCTGGAGGGTGCAATCCAACACCATCAGCATTGTGGTCAGAGAAGTGGTGCAGGCCATCATCGAAGAATACAAGGAGGAGCTCCTCCAGTACCCCTCCACTGAAGAAGGATGGAAGAAAGTTGCAGAGCAGTGGTATCAGAAGTGGAACTTCCCAAACACCATTGGAGCCATAGATGGCAAGCACGTGGCCTGCAAATCTCCAGCCAACTTGGGGTCCACTTATTTCAACTCCAAGGGCTTCTTCGGCATCATCCTCTTCTCCATGGTCGATGCAGACTACAAGTTCATGTACATCGATGCTTCAGGCAACGGCTCCTCTTCAGATGCTCAGATATACAACGCCAGTCACCTCAAGGAGGGGCTGGAAGGCAACCTCATCATGGGCTTCCCAGATCCAGAACCCCTGCCCAACGACACACAAGATGTGCCCTACTTCATCGTGGGGGATGACGACTTCTCCCTCACAACCTACCTCATGAAGCCCGACATCTGCAGGCTCCTCACCCTTGAAGAGAGGATCTTCAACTACAGGCTGTCCAGGGCAAGGCGGGTGGTGGAGAACGCCTTTGGCATCCTGGCCAACAGGTTCCAGGTACTTCTCACCACCATGCAGCATTGCCCAGAGACCGTGAGGAGGATCATGGAAGCTTGCTGCATCCTGCACAATCTCATGCACACCCGCTACCCAGTCTTGCAGAACAGGCTCGTGGACCTCCAGCAAGGCAATGGGGACATGGAGCCTGGGGAATGGAGGCAAGGGCGAAACCTGATCGACACTGAGAATGTGCAAGGCCCCAACAGAGCCTCACATGAAGCGAAGAAGCAGCGCAACCTCCTGAGACACTGGTGCAACTCCCCAGCTGGAGCAGTGGAGTGGCAAGACAGGATGGTAGATGCTTAATGGATGCTTCCTTCAGCCTGTCTCATCAAACGGATGAGATTGGGCCATGTATGTTTGGTTCGCCTACAGTGAACAGGGCGTTTAATAAAGAGTTGTGTTTATGTTGACATGTGTGGATAATTATTACATTATTATTGATAATAAAGGGCCGTAGGTGTGGCACCTGGGAGGGTGGACCATACAGTCCCACTATGCTTGCACTGGAGGTTTATCTATCCCACTGCTATCCTAACCCATCCCAGCTATTACCCATCCCACAGGTGTCCTCACCCATCCCAAAGCTATCCTTACCCATCCCACAAGCATGCAAAGGCTTAAACCATTTCTAAAAGTTTCCAGCAAGACTTTATTAAAAAAAGAAATGAAGCAAGTGTGTGAATCATAAATAGACTTTATTAACAACAAGCTATAAGACAAAAATGAGTCTCTGGCACTCCTCTTGGTCGCTCAGTCTAGGGGTGAAGGGTGCAGGTGCTGTGGAGATGGCTGGTGCTGGAGTGCTTGTCATCAGCTCCTCCAGAAGCAGAAGCAGCAGAATCGCCAGCCCCAAAAGAGCAAGCCCGTGCTGCAGAAGCCCCAGCAGAACCAGAGTGAGGGCCAGGGGGCGGGATGGTAGCCCTGTCCCTCTTGCCAGGGCTGGCAGCAGATGGCTGAGGCTTGCTGTGCTTCCGCATGGTTGTGGGGTTGCTGGCTGGCAGGGAGGCTGGCAGAAACCAAGGCTGGCAGGGAGGCTGGCAGAAACCAAGGCTGGCAGGGAGGCTGGCAGGGAGGCTGGCATCAAGGCAGGCAGGAAGGCTGGCAGGGAGGCAGGCACCAAGGCTTGCAGGAGGGCTGGCAAGCAGGCTGGCAGGCAGGCAGGCACCAAGGCTGGCAGGCAGACATGAACCAAGGCTGGCAGGAAGTCTGGCAGGCAGACATGAACCAAGGCTGTCAGGAAGGCAGGCAGCAAGGCTGGCAGGCAGACCGGCTGGCAGCAAGGCTGGCAGCAAGGCTGGCAGGCAGACATGCAGGCAGGGCAGGCCAGGCAGTCGATGTGTCCGGCAGCAAGTTTTCCTCTGAATGGTGACCTGCTTCCGAGCTGCTTCCGTTATATCTGCGGGACTGACGCAATGCATCCTCTCCGCATGCGCAGTGAACACCAAGCATCCATTAGGCTTCCGCTGTGCATCCGCTAGGCTTCCGCTCTGCATCTGCTTCATCCGTTCGGCGTCCGCTCTGCATCTGCTCTTTCCGTTCCGCGTCCGCTTCGCTGAGGCCCCCCGGAAGCCCTGCGGATGTGCCACCCACTCCCATCCGCTCCCATCCACTTCCATCTGCTCGGATTCCGTTCCACATCCGCTTTGCATCCGCCCTGCGTCCTCCCTGCGTCCATGTTATCCACTCCGGTTGTGCAAAGTTTTGCCCCTTTTGAGAGCAGATAACAACGGATGGAACATTTTGCTCGTCCGCTGTGTCCTTTTTGCATCCGTTGGCCAGTGTGACATGGGCTTAAAAAGTGACTAGAGGAAGATAGAATTGGTGTTGTTGTTTTGCAGAAGAGTTATGAATTCAATTCTAGCTTTAAAAAATAATTCCCTGGACTGAATATGAGTTCAGAAATACTTTGTATCTTAAAATTAACATGAAAATAAGCCTTATGGCAGATGGTGAGTTCAGAGTAACCAAATAAAGATAAATCTTACTGATTTGTATTTGTTTAATATGTATTTGCTCACAAGTCCACTCCATTTCACTTACACATCATTTTGCAGCTTTTTTAAATTAAAAAAATGTGATCAAGAATGTGATCAAGAATTAAATATATTTACATGGATTTTTGCATTAATTTAATTTATTTTAAACCTAGAGTTGTACAGGAAGAATTTGGAAATATCCATAATCCAAACAATAATTGATATATATGTGTACAGTCATTCAGAAACTGTGACTCAAGCTATTATGTTTAAAAATGCAGATCAGTCAAAAATTCTTTTCTTCCTAAATTATATCTCTGTAAGAATTTATTATTCACTGAAATTTATTTCTGTGGAGTATAGGTCTTAGTAAAAATTCTTTGGATTATATATTATATCTCTTAAAAACAGTGAGCTACGATGAATTCCAAAATTACAGTAATTTCAGTGGAACTTAAACTATAAACCATTCTATATATTTGTTCTTAGAAGTGTGGCTTCAGAAGCTCTGCCTCTTCAGAATTATCAACCTATAGACCACAAGGGGCAGTGATGTGTAAAGATTCTGTGTCAGGAAGACTGAAAAAAATAAATATAGAAAATATAAAGCCAAATGCCCACATTTCCATTTCTACACATATATTTTATAGTATGTAAAATGAAGAACCAACAAAATATATTTCTTCTTCATGTCTGAATCTCATGAATTAGATATGTTTATTTATACTACATTGGCTCTAAATCAGGGCTGTCAAACCCCGGCTCATAGGCCAGAAGTGTCACACACTGGCCATGCCCATACACACTTTAGCGAAAGGAGAAAAGTCCAGATACATCAAGTGATGCCACTGTGATTATGTGAGTTTGACACCTCTGCTCTAAATTGATAAATTGAATTTAGAGAAGCAAAGAACATGGACCCAAAAAAGTGGGTGGCATGGGGTGGTTTACTTGTTTTGTCAGAAGGTGGAATAAATGGTTGTTGTTTTCTGGGTAGGTGGCTGAAAACTAATACAAATATGCCATCACTGGGCATTTAATTCTCAGAAAGCATTAGGAGCCTCAATAGACAAAAGCAGCTGCATTTAGGATTTAGATTAACAGAGTTAGAAGGGACCTTGTAGGTCATCTAGTCCAACCCCCCCACCCAAGCGGGATACCCTACACCAGTTCTGACAACTGGCAGTCTAATCTCTTCTTGAAGGTCTCAAGTGATGCAGCTCCCACAACTTCCAAGGGCAAGTTGCTCCATTGGTTAATTGTTCTCAGTGTCAGAAAGTTTCTCCTTATTTCCAGGTTAAATCTCTCCTTGTTCAGTT
The DNA here is from genome assembly GCA_015471245.1 of Laticauda colubrina. Taxonomy (NCBI): domain Eukaryota; kingdom Metazoa; phylum Chordata; class Lepidosauria; order Squamata; family Elapidae; genus Laticauda; species Laticauda colubrina. Next base: position 32,530,160 of record BLBF01000025.1, on the reverse strand, counting down.
TCCATCCATTATTCCTTGTCCTGCCTTCAGGTGCTTTTGAAAATAGCTTGACCCCTTCCTCTCTGTGGTAACCCCTCAAATATTGGAACACTGCTATCATGTCTCCCCTCGTCCTTCTCTTCACTGCCATGCCCATTTCCTGTAACCGTTCTTTATATGTTTTAGTCTTCAGTCCACTATTATCCTGGTTTCTCTTCTCTGAACTTTTTCTTTCTCAACATCTTTTTTATTGGGTGGTGACCAAAACTGGATGCAGTACTCTAGGCATAGAAAGCAAGAAATCATTAGATGCACAAATATATGTATTTCAGATAAAAAGTGCATGACCATAGTTTTGTTGTCATTCCAAATTTTAATTAGGATCTGTAGTTCAAAAAAGGGAGAAATAAAAATATTAACTAATAAATAATCAATGTATGAGGCATTCTGTGCTCAAGTATATATCCATATATAGTTGTGCTCCTCTCTATCATGCACTTGTCTAATGTCTTCATTCTAAATATCTAAATTGGGATATTGATGTGGAATAAAAAAAAATTGGTTTGTTTCCATTCTTTGATTCAGGGAAGTCAGGTGCTTCTCTGGATCCTCATGAGGAGGAAAGGCACTGTGTATTCTGGGCACGGTTCTTTTTTATGCCCACAAAGAAATGAAGTTCTGCAGGTTTTAAGTATAAGTTGAAGCCAAATTGGAAGGTACTCAAAGGTGTTCACCTTACCCTGCCTTGACAATGCCAGGTGTTCTGAACAGACACCCCATGTCAAAATGGAAAGGGAAAATGCACTACAATTTTCTTAATAACTGATGGCAAAGGAGAATGCCTGCTGGGACACTTGTCTCCAAAACTACTGAAACAGATAAATACAAGAAGCAAGAAAATAAAACCTTCTATAGTCATGTTCTCCCTGGGTAAGGAGGAAGAGACAGATTCTCCATAGGTGGTTGTCATTCTTGATTTACATTGCCTTCTTGGCTAACATGCATTCAATCTATCTTCCTGATTTAACATTTTTTCTAAAAAGTTATTGATTCAGTAGTCAAGAGCATTTTAGGAGGATGGTCAATTTGGCATTGCCCCCAAAAAGAGGGAATACATTTTTAAAAAAAACATAGATTGGCATATTTTTTCTAAAGAGAAATTATAACCATAATAATATCTCTCTATAGGAGCCGAGGTGGTGCAGTGGTTAGAATGCAGTTCTGCAGGCTACTTCTGTTGGCTGCCAGCTGCCTGCAATTTAGCAGTTCAAATCTCACCAGAATCAGCCTTCCATCTTTCTGAGGTCGGTAAAATGATTGTTGGGGGAAATATGCTGACTTTTTCAACTGATTAGAGAGAGCTGTAAAAGCACTGCGAAGCAGTATATAAGTCTAAGTGCTATTGCTATAGCTAGGAAAACTGTGGCATGCATGACTATTCAGTCTGTAATCTAAATGTGAGTAGATGATAGCCAACTATAGGACCTCTCTCTGCTCTTCCTTATTTTAAGCCCATGTCACACTGCACCAATGGATGGAAAGAGGATGTAAAACGGAGAAAAATGCTTACCATCCATTGGTTAACACAATGCATCCGTTGTGTACTCACTGCATACTTTTTTCATACTCTCTATCCGTCCAGCATCCGTCTACTGAGATTTCATCCGCTCAAAAAGTTTTGAGCAGCACAAAACTTTTTGAGTGGATGAAGTATCCAACGCATTTGTTCTATATCCGCTACACATATGGGGAACATCCGTGATATGTCCGTTGTCATCCGTTATGCGTCCGCTATATCTGCTAGGCATCCGCTGCGCATCCGCGCAACTCACATACGCTCCAGTGGAAAACGGACACAGGGAGAAAGTGAAACGGACACGGAACGGACACACAGCGTTAGTAGCACGGACGTAGAAAGGATGAAAGTGGATGCAGCTCGGATATAAAGCATTAAAACGGAAAAAACGTTCATATCGGGGACGTATCTCGAATATTTAGGATGTCTGGAGGATGTCTAGAGGATGCGGAAGGATACCGAGCGGAAAACCTATATTTCCTATAAAAAGGGGGACAAATCACCCAGATCTCACTTTCAGTCCAGCAACCCTGCAGCCCTGCTGTGCAGACCTCTTCAGCCTTCATCTTGCTCTTGCTCTTCCACAGCATCCAGTCATCTCCACCATGGATCGTCGCACACTCCTTTTGGTAACCGTCATCATTCTACAACAGTGTGAAGCCCTCTACAGGCTCTTTCACCTGTTCTACGCAAGGAAAAGGAGGTGTCCAAGAAGTGTGTGAGTCCGAAGATGGATCGCGAAAAGAGCCGAGTACGGACAAGCTGATGGTGGAGCTGAGGAACGGAGACCCTCGTGCATTCCAGCACTTCATGAGGATGCCACCAGCCATGTTTGATGAAGTTGTGGAGCGACTGAGACCCAGGTTGACCAAGACAAACACCAACTTCCAGCCCAGCCTGGACCCTGGGCTGAGGGTGGCACTGACTCTGCGCTACCTGGCCTCAGGGACCACCTACAGGAACATGCAGTACACCTGGAGTTTGCCACACAACACCATCAGCATTGTGGTCAGAGAAGTGGTGCAGGCCATCATCGAAGAATACCTGGAGGAGCTCTTCCAGTGCCCCTCCACTGAACAAGGCTGGAGAAAACTTGCAGAAGATTGGTATCAGAGGTGGAACTTTCCCCACACCATTGGAGCCATAGATGGGAAGCATGTGACCTGCAAAGCTCCACCCAAGTCGGGGTCCACTTATCACAACTACAAGGGCTTCTTCAGTATCATCCTCTTTGCCATGGTTGATGATGATTACAAGTTCATCAACATCGATGCTTCAGGCAATGGGTCAGCTTCAGATGGCCAGGTATACAACGCCAGTGACCTCAAGGAGGGGCTGGAACACAACCTCATCATGGGCTTCCCAGATCCAGACCCCCTGCCCAACGACACACAAGATGTGCCCTACTTCATCGTGGGGGATGACGCCTCCTCCCTCAGAACCTACCTCATGAAGCCCTACACTTCCAGATGCCTCAACCGTGAAGAGAGGATCTTCAACTACAGGCTGTCCAGGGCAAGACGGCTGGTGGAGAACGCCTTTGGCATCCTGGTCAACAGGTTCCAGGTACTTCTCACCACCATGCCGCATCGCCCAGAGACCGTAAGGAACATCGTGGAAGCTTGCTGCATCCTGCACAATCTCATGCACATCCGCTACCCACTGTTGCAGAACAGGCTCATGGACCACCAACAAGGCAATGGGGACATGGAGCCTGGTGAATGGAGGCAAGGAATAAACCTGATAGATACTGTGGATGTGCAAGGGCCCAACAGAGCTTCACGTGAAGTGAAGAAGCAGCGCAACCTCCTGAAACACTTGTGCAACTCCCCAGCTTAAGCAGTGGAGTGGCAAGACAGGATGGTAGATGCTTAATGGATGCTTCCTTCAGCATGTCTCATCACACTGATGAGATTGTGCCATGTATGTTGAGTGGCCCTACAATGAACAGGGCATTTAATACAGAGTTGTGTTTATGTTGAAATGTGCTGATGAATGATTAAATTGTTATTGATAATAAAGGGCCATAGGTGTGGAACCTGGGAGGGTGGACCATACAGTCCCACTATGCTTGCACTGGAGGTTTATCTATCCCACTGCTATCCTTACCCATCCCACAGCTGTTACCCATCCCACAGGTATCCTTACCCATCCCACAGCTATTACCCATTCCAAAGGTATCCCTGCCAATCCCACTACTATCCTTACCCATCCCACAAGCATGCAAAGGCTTAAACCATTTCTAAAAGTTTCCACCAAGACTTTATTCACTAAAAGAACTGAACCAAGTGTGTGAAGCAAAGATAAACTTTATTAATAACAAACTGTAAAAGCAAAATGACCCAAGTAAAGTGTCCCAAGCGAAGATAAAGTCAACAGGTAACAACCCAGTCTCTGGCACTCTTCTCAGTCACTCTGAGGCGTGCCCATGGTCTCAGGGGTGAAGGGTCCAAATGCTGTGGAGGTGGCAGTGGCTGGAGTGCTGGTCTGAGGCACCATTGGGGTGCCTGGCCCCGAGAGGACAACAGGGGATGGTGTGTGGAGGAAGCTCTCAGAGAGCTGGCTCAGTCCCATGAGGTTGAGAGCCCCTTCCTCCATGACATGGGGTGTCAGTCCCAAGACTGATGACTGATGACTGATGACGGACTTGGCTGTGGGGTGGAGGAAGGAGGAGTGTAGTGGGGCTGTCTGGTCTGCAGGTGAGCGAGGTGAGGCGTCAGTGGTATCTGTGGCATCGGTGGCTTCGGTGGCATCGGCGGCATCGGTGGTATCGGTGGCATCGGTGGCACCTGTGGCATCGGTGGTATCGGTGGCATCGGTGGCACCTGTGGCATTGGTGGTATCAGTGGCATCGGTGGCACCTGTGGCAGGCGAGGAACCTGTGCCTGGACTGGGAAGGGCTTCCTGTGCTGCTGGAACTCCTGGTAGCCATAGCCTTGGTAGGTGAGGGCCTGTGGAAAGCCTTGGAAGGGCTGTAACATCATCTGGGATGGAGGAGCAGACCTGGAGTGGGTCAGAGCAGGTTCAGCTGGGCGTGGAGGGTGGTGCAGAAGACCTGTGATCCTCTCCTTGATCACCTGGTACTGGGATTCGGGCATGTCCATGAGGGTCTGGTTGACGTAGGTGGGGAAGGGCTTTCTGTTAGAGGATGGTATGTTGGACTGTACCAGCTGAGAGAGGAGATCTATGCTGCTCTTGATTGTGTCCCTGATCTCCAGCAGGACAGTGTGGTTCTGTCCCTCCGGTCTGGCTCTCTGCCTGCTTTCTGTGGAGGTGGAGCTGGGAGTGGGGGTGGGTTGGTCTCTGGTGGCAGCGGCTTTTTCTTGCTCCAACTGCGTCAGGGGGTCCTCCTGTGCTCCGCCACGTGGAGTGCAGCTGTCGTGGAGGTCTCCGTCGTGGGGCGCTCCACAGATACCTGCCTGGACACAGGAGCTGACTCTTGGCCAGAAGAGGACTGGCTCTCTGTGGGCTGCCTGAGAGTAAGGGTAGACAGAGGGGCTGCTCCTCGGTGGCGGACCTCACTTTCCAAGAAGCTGCACTTGGCCATCACGTAGGTCTCCCGGTCGGTGAGCTTGACCGCAGCCTGGCCAGACTTCTTCAGGTGCAGCTTCCCGTACTAGGTGTGCATGTGCCACCACCTGAGGAGGACATCTGAAGTGTAGCCCAGGCTCTCCGCCTTCTCTCTCCAAGCCGCCTGCTTCCGCTTGGTGTCTTGATAGAGCCTGTGTCCCTTCCTCCAGAGGTACTCGTTCTCCCTCAGCCATTCGAGCACCTCATCCTCATGTTCCTCTGCAATGGAGTACTGTCTCCTCTCACCCTTATCTTGTGAATTCCTCTTCCTCCCTCTGGCAGGGCCTTCTGGGCCCTCATCAGCAGGGCTTTGAGGTTCTAGGGGCTGGTCCACCACACCACCAGCAGCAGCAGCAGCAGCAGCACCAGGAGCACCAGCAGCACCAGCAGGACCAGCAGCACCAGGAGCACCAGCAGCACCAGCAGTAGCACAAGCAGCAGCAGCACCAGCAGGACCAGGAGCAGCACCAGCAGAGTCAGCACTAGCAGAAGCACCAGCACCAGGAGCAGCACCAGCAGAGTAAGCACCAGCAGAAGCACCAGCACCAGGAGCAGCGCCAGCAGAAGCACCAGCACCAGCACCAGCAGAAGCACCAGCACCAGCAGAGTCAGCACCAGCAGCAGAAGCCCCAGCAGGAGCAGAGTCAGCGCCAGGGGGTGGGAAGGTGGTCCTGTCCTTCTTGCCAGGGCTGGCAGGAGCAGGCACAGGCTTCCTCTTCTTCCCCATAGTTGTTGGCTGAAGATGTGTCTGGCAGCAGGTCTTTCCTCTGAATGGGGACCTGCTTGTGAGCTGCATCCTTTTATATCTGCAGGGCTGACGCAATGCATCCTCCCCGCATGCACAGTGAATGCTTTGCATCCGCTAGGCATCCGCTAGGTATCCGCTAGGCATCCGCTAGGCATCCGCTAAGCATCCATGATGCATCCGCATCATCCGCTCGGCATCCACTCTGCATCCGTTCCTTCTGCTGCGCATCCGCTTCGGTGTTCTCCCCCGGAAGCCCTGCGGATGTGCCATCCGCTTCCATCCACTTCCATCCGCTAGACTTCCATTGAGCATCCGCTTAACATCCTGGCTACATCCTCTCCCCGTCCATTCCTTTCCGTTGTTGTCCGCTCTGTTTATGCAAATTTGGGGCACTTTTGAGAGCGCATAACAACAGATGGAAAATTTGCTCGTCCGCTGTGTCCTTTTTACATATATTTTACATCCGTCGGCCGATGTGACCTAGCCATTAATAGTAGATTTGTTATTGTAATGGAAGAGAAGGAAATTCTAAGAGGTACCCTACCCTCTAGTTGTTCTATCAGGGATTACAATTATATGCAGAAAGTTCTCACTTAAGCATCAGACACCTAATGACCATTCAAAATTACATTTTTAAAAATCTACTTATGACATGTCCTCAGAGTTATAACTATTTCACATCTCTGCAGTCACATCATTGCATTTTGGGTATTTGGCAACTAGCTCACATTAAGGACCTGTTGCAGCCTCATGCAGTCACATGAATGAAATTTCCAACAATTTTTTGCTGTTTTTCCTCATTGTTTTTTCCCCAAGATCCATTGGATATGCTGAATTCACTTAATGATTGTTGTACAAACAGTTGTATAATCAAGTCAGGTCATGTGATCACTTACTTAATGACTACAATTATTTATGTCCAAAAATCTGGGCTCAATTGCCATTATAAATTGGGGGTCACTGTTAATTTTAATTAGACAAGGTTTTTTAAAATTTATTTTTTCATAAGGCTGGGATGTATCCTCCTGCATTCATATTTTACCCTCACAACTGCAATATATAGAACTACATAAAACACTGACAAGAGTGTTTGGTCAAGTAAATTGGGGCAACTGAAGCATACTCCTTGAAGCATTAAAGCAGCCATGTCATCCAAAATACAGAGTGTACCTTCCTTAGGAGACTCTCACTCTTGTTTTCTCTAAGTCCAGATACCTACAGTAATTAATACATTGGATAATATATGTCTGTGTTTAGCAGTGATTTTAATTTTGTTTGATTGGGTGCAAGTATCACAAAAGAGATTTTTAATACAGCAAAACCAAAATGAAAGTCTTCCAAGTATCACCTTTGAATCTTGATTCTTGAAATAAGCAGACTGTCAGCTTTGGAAGCCATATTCCATGCTGCCACATAGCCTGAGAAAGTGGGAGGGGGTTATTTCAATTGAGTAGCTCTAAGTAGACAAAATAAAATTCTTTTGTTAGTTCAAGGTCATTGAGTATGATGCAGGATGAAATACGGATCTTACTTTAGGACAGATCATGATTGGGCCATGTGATGTGATGACGGCCAAGGGGGGATGGATTTGTCGTTTGGGAAATTGTGGGAAGCCTAAAAACTTTTAGATTCAGGATTCCACAGATGTGCCATTTTTTTTTTTTAGAAAAACTTTATTAACATTAAAAAGATAAATACAAAATATAAAACATTTCGTTAAAAATGAAAAAAACATATACATTACAAATTAATTAGATGGTACTTATAACATCAAATATTATTCTAATATTTATTTCATATATCTGGTTGTTACTCTCACACTTCAACCTCTTTATGTTCTTCCTTCCTCACTGGTTTCTATTATTTATCCAATTATATCAGTTTTCCCAGACTGTATAATATTTTGAGTCTTCTTTTTCTTTGGCCGTATATACTCACATATAAGCCGACTCTAAAACTCAATTTTTTTTAATTAAATTAGAGAGTCGGCTTATACGCGCATAAATCTGATCTCACACAAACGAACTGACATGACGCCACTTCTCAGATCACGCAATATCATCGATATTACCATTCAGTCATGCATACAGCCATAAAAATTGAGACTGCACTAAATAAAGTTAATTCTGACAAACTACAACTCAATTTCAATATTAATTTAACTGTACCTCAAATAAAATGCAACATAATTATGTCTAATTAAGCACATTTTTTTTACTCTGGGCGCCTCCATTTTGCTTTTTCTATCGCCTGATCATAACATGCTGTGATTGGTTAGTCATTCATGTGACCGCTTTCGTGTTTGCGATCGTCACATGCAACATCAGATTCTTTACATACCGGGTAATTAACTTAATATTGTTTCCTACACAAATGCTTTGATAATGAACCTTCATCAGTGCATTCATATTGATACTCTTTTGTTATTAACCCAAACAACACACCATGGTATTTGGCAGTCGGCTTATATGCGAGTTTTTGCAAAATTCCTCATTTTGGGGCAGTTTTTTAAGGGTCAGCTTATACGCGAGATCAGCTTATATGCGAGTATATATGGTAATTTTAGGGTAAGTTTGTCCATTTCAGTGCAATCGTAAACTTTTTGGATTATTAAATTTTCTGTTGGCGTAAGATCTCCTTTCCAGCACTGTGCAAGTGCAAGTCTCACTGCAGTAATTATTTGTAAAATTAAATATGTTATTTCTTCTGCACATTCATCTTTTATTATTCCCAGTAACAAGATTTTTGTTTTAAATTCTAATAATTTCTTTTATCCATATTCGTATTTTTTTCCAGTATTTCTTATTTTTCAGGCAAAGCCACCAGATGTGAAAGAAGGTGTCCCTTGTTTGTTTGCCTTTCCAGCAAAGTAGGCTTAAACTGGGATATATATCGGCTAAACTTGAAGGGTCCAGACACTATCGATAACACATTTTATATTGATTCTCTTTATATACCATCGATTTCATTATTTTATAATTTAAAATAATGAAAGTTGTTAATCTAATTTTATGAAGCTTCTCCTCTGATAATACTGATTTGTAAACTAGGGCATTCAAAACCTTTGCTAGACCAATACTTGAATACAGCTCTGCTGTCTAGAATCCACACTGTATATCAGACATAAATACAATTGAGCGAGTCCAGAAGTATTTTACCAGAAAAGTACTACATTCCTCTGTTCGCAACAGAAGACACTATACCACCAGACTTGAGATTCTAGGCTTAGACAACCTTGAACTATGCCGGCTAAGATTGGACTTAAGCAAAGTACATAAAATCATATGTTACAATGTCTTTCCAGTTAATGAATATTTCAGCTTTAACCATAACAAGACAAGAGTACACAACAGATATAAACTTAATGTAAACCACTCCAAACTTGATTGTAGGAAGTATAATTTCAGCAACAGAGTGATCAGTGTGTGGAACTCATTTCCTAATTCTGTTGTCACCTGCTCAAACCCCCCACTCCTTTACCCTCAAACTAACCTCTATTGACCTCACCCCATTCCTAAGATGTCTGTAAAGGGCGTGCATAAGCACACAATTGTGCCTACCATCCCTGTCCTATTGTCCTATTATTAGTTCCTATTTCTTATATTTAAACTTATGTTTATTCTTATTTTATATTGTAAACATTTGACAAAACAAAATAAATGAATAAAATAAATAAATAAAGTTTATTTTGGTGACTTGGTTTTACTTCTATTCCATATTAATCCACATCTTTTTTATAGCTTGTTTTTCGTGAGAGGTATGGCCACCAGTCTATGTTCAGCCCTTGCTCCCTGAGTTCTTGATTTGTTTTTAGTATTTCTTGGGGGTCTAAAACTTCATAATATTCAGCTATTTTTCCAATTTCTAGTGTGTTGGGGTGTATCAATGGCTCCATCATGGATACGCATCCTGGAATTTTTATATAGTGTTTATTCTTAATATCTCATCATATTCGCATTAATGAATCTCGAATTGCATGTCTATGAAAATAAGTATGAATCTTATTTCCTGGGTTCCACATGAAGACATGCCCCCTGCCTGCAAATCATGCCCTTCTTATGTTAAAGTTCTTTTATTTCTTAAATTGACCCACTCTTTGATCCACATTAAACCTGCTGCTTTATAGCATGTTTCCCAGGTGGGGAATCCAAATCCACCTCTGCTTCTATTATCCTGTAGTGTATTCAATTTTATGCTTGTTCTTTTCCTACCCAAACAAATTTCATGGTCATTTTGTTTAAATCCGTAAAAAAAAAAAATCCAATTTTTCAGGAATCATTTAGAATAGGAAAAGTAGTCTCAGTAAAATATTCATTTTGCTGGCTGCAATTCTCCCTAACATGCATGTATTTCCCCCCATTTTTCTAAAGTTTTCTTTATTTGCTGTACTAATTTTATATAATTATCTTCTTTTATTGTTGAACAACTTGCTGTAAGCCAGATGCCCAAGTATTTGACTTTTTTTTACAATTTGTAAACCTGTTACTTCCACTAATTTCTTTTTTTATTATTTGTTAAGTTTTTTGTTATTATTTTGGTTTTATCTTTGTTGATTGTTAGGCCAGCCACTTCCCCAAATTTCTCTATCTCTTTTATTAATTTTGGTCCTGATTCTTTTGGTTCTTCTGAGAAGAATACAAGGTCTGCAAATGCTTGAGCCTTGTATTCTTCTTACTTAATTTTTAACCCTTTTATTTCCTGATTCGATCTGATTCTTCTCAACAAAATTTCTAATGTCATGATAAAGAGCAGAGGTGAAAGTGGACATCGCTCCCGAACACCTTTCCTTATTTGAAATGAGTTTGTAATTCTCCATTAATTATTATATGAGTTTTCTGCATCAAATATATTGGCCCTATCATTTTTTCCAAATCTATCCCTGAATTTCATCTTTTTTATCTGCTGATTCATAAATTGCCAATTCACTTTATCGAAAGCCTTTTGGGCATCCAGAAAAACCAATGTGAATTGTTTTTCTGGGTGCGCCTTGTCATACTCCAGTACATCTATTACTGTCCTTGTATTATTTTTTATTTGTTTTGTTGGTAAAAAAACATTTTGATCCTGATGTATTTTATTATTCATTATTTTTTTCATTCTTTCAGCAATTATGTTCATAAATATTTTGTAGTCAGTGTTTAATAAAGAGATTGGTCTATAATTTCTTATCTGTGTGGTATCTATACCTTCCTTCAGTATCAGTACACTATATTCAGTATCAGTGCAATATATCCATAATACTGGTAATTTTGCCTCTGTTAATATCTCATTATAAATTTCCAAAAGTATCGGATCGAGTACTTCGCCTAGACTTTTATAAACTTCTCCTGATAAACCATCCATTCCTAGGGTTTTATTATTATTTTTGTTTCTGGATTACCTTTTAGTTCCTCTTTAGTAATGTCCTCATTTAACATTGCCCTTTCTTCCTCCATTAGAACTGGCAGATTCTCCTCTTCAAAATAGTGATGTAATTTCTGATCACTAATTTCCTCTTGTTTGTACAGTTCGTGAAAAATTCTTGTGCTATTTCTTTTTTCTTTTCCATATTATATTATAAGTTCCCCTCGCTATCTGGTAATTTCTGAATCCTTCTTTTTTCTCTTTCCTTTCTTAATCTATAGGTAAACCACCTTCCCGTCTTATTTGCATTTTCAAAATAGTTTTGTTTTGCAAATTTCAAACCTCTTAAACTCTTTTCCTGTTCTAATATATTTAATTTATGTTTGGCTAGTGTACGCTTGCCTATAAGCTGCTCTTTTCCAAGTTTAATTTGTAATTGTATTTCCAAATTTTTAATCTCATTCTGTAAAGAATTTTTTTCTTTTTAGCATTATATGCTATCGTTAATCTCCAAATTGGGAAATTGTGGGAAGCCCAAAAACTTTAAATTTGGGATTCCACAGATGTGCCAGTTGCTATTCTAATAAAGATACTTTTGAGATATGGCTGTCTCAGAGTTACTGATTGGAATGGGGTTTGCTGGCACCCTGACATTATCCCTAATCTCTATGAACTCCAGCTACCCAATAAGGGGCTGTCGGGGTGCTGAGCCCCAGCCACTGATTCCAAAAATGGAGCAGCGTGAAGACTCAGCAAAGATGGAAGAATTGGAAGGAGATACAGAAGGGGTTATGGGGCTGGACACCCGAGAACTAATTAAAGTCCCCAGCCCCCCTTCTGAAGAGGTGCTGTAGGCATTAGAAGCTTCAGAAGAGAGACAAGGAGATGGACACATGGAGCCCAAGGAGATGGACACATGGAGGAGCTGACAGATGAAGCTGAATCCAGGAGTGAGATCAGAGGAAATGTACCTGAATGCCCCTCTTTTTCCAGCCCTCTGAGACCAGCCCGAGAGACTGAATGGAGATGTGGAGGGATGTTGGGATCAGACATCTCCCAAGACCGCAACCTATGGCCTCCATCTCGAAGCCAGTTGTTGGCAGGAATCCCAGAACAACACCAGCAACTGAAGGTGGAAAGTTATGTCTTATACCCACAACCACTCCAGACGAGCTGGGTCATAACACAACCCACCTTAACTTTCCCTAGTTCGAGAAGTGGAGGGGGGAATCAATGTGGCATTGGTTGGAAGTGGCCTGCGAACCAGCCCATCCTGGCAGATCAAAGTTTCAAAGGAGAGACAGCAGAGGAAGCCAACATTGGGTATGTTACGAAGCCCAAGCTCTCCTCTTCCACAACCAAAAAGGAGATTATCCCTGGTGGAAAGTATCCCTCCAGGGTGGGGATTTTATCCTGGTCTGTTCTGACCCAAACCTTATTCCAAGGAAACAAACACGAAACAGAGGTAACAGGAAAAACTTTCAATGATTCTTTATGAATTCCATTCCTTCAAGGTGAAAAGACTGTTTCAAATTAATTATCTCTGATAAGAATAAGCCTTGCCAAGGTGACACAAGGCTGTCAAGAACACAATATAAAGTTACTAAGAAAGATTTCAAACACAAAGAGTCTCCAAACACCAACCAAGATATTCCGAATGTCCATGAGGCTTGAGTGCAAAAACTTCTTTGCTTCTGCCGATTTCTCAGCTTGCTTTTATATATTGAGGGGTGGCCATTACCTTTCAATCTTACTGCCAAGTTGCCCATGCTGCTGTACCTGCTTTTTCCTTCGAGCAGCCCTGCGTGCACTGGGCACAGGTCCTTGGGGACCTCTTTATCACTGCTGCCAGCCTCCACAATCTCTGAAGGCAGCATCTCACTCCCTGAAGGTCCTGGCCCCATCCCTGCCTCACACGCAGGCCTCTCATCTGAGACCTCACTCTCCAAGACCTCAGCCATCTGCACCTAGTTCCAGCGAACCACAACATGGTCAAGGGTGGATCCAATGCCACTGGATGCCAGTACCAATTGCACCACCTGGTTTGGGAGCACCCTGGCCCCAAAGAGAAGCAGTGATCCCTTCTTTGCAAAGGTATCTGTGCAGGCAGTGGAAAGAAGCCACCACCCTCTTCCCATCACAGAGAAGAATTTACAGCAGGTGCCAATTCAACCGCCCTTCAGAGCAACCCTGCAGGGGCCCTGCTTTCAGAGAGTGCTTTCCACTTGGAGTACCTGCTTTCCACTTGGAGTACCCCTACAGGGTTCCCACATTCCTCGGCAGGCTCTATTCATTCCATCTCAGCCCACAGTTGCTATGGTGATCCCACCCACCCCCAGACCAGACCAAATGGTTTTCAAAGCAACATTTGATGGACGACGCAAACATTTTGCTTATTTTCTCACTTGGATCAGGTCCCATGTAGATTGTTTGGAGCCCAATATGCAACAGATCATGACCTGGTTGCTGCAATCCAGATGGGATGAATGAGGGGGATGCTTCTGATTGAGTGGCACAATTGCATTATGAACAAGCCCCAGAACTACAGGATGTCAATGCTTTCATTGAACTCCTTAGGTTTAGGTTCAAGAATCCAGACAGAATTGGAGAAAATGAGGACAAAATAATGAAAATGAAACAAGGCAAGTGAAGAAAAAACTCTTCTGAAGGCCCTCCCAGGAGATCTGTGGCCAGACAGCCTATGACCAGACCTGATGAAGCTGCTCTATCTGACCCACAAGAATGGTAAAGTGCTATAATTCTAGCCAGGATGGCCATAGAGCAGAACTGTCTAGCTCCTTCACCTGTTCTACAAGCTCCAAACCAAAGCCTAGTACAGCCATCAGAGGTCAAAGAAATACACAAAAGCCTCCAGACGCTAGCCACACTGTAGAGGGCCCCCTCCACACAGAAGGGAGCATGGAACTTCCAACTTGAGAAAATCTTCTTGGAGAAGCCGATGAAGAAGACAACTCCATATTGAGTGCTGCCATCCCCCCTTTTACAGTTAAAGTGAAGTTGGTGGTGCCTGACACAGGGGAGGCAGGGGAGATAGAAGCCGTAATAGATACCGAGTGTTCTAGATGCCTTATTGGCCTCCCCATCATTGAACATCATTAAGAATAAAGACTAAAGTCCTGAAATGCCCAATCAGGCTTGAACAAGTAGATGGGACTTTAATTGGGGGAGTCCTGGCCACCCAATTGACAGAGTTAATCAAACTAGAGAGGGGCAGACATTATGAACTCACACGTTTTGTAGTGGCTCCAAAAGTGTCAGAATCTGTCATATTAGGATTTGCTTGGCTGGATAAATGGGCCCCTACCATCAAGTGGGAAGACGAATACCAAAAATCATAATTGGTGTTGGCCTGCTTACCCCCTTTCCTCACACAAAGGAACTGCCACTCAACAGGGATCCCCAACCAGAAGCAGCAGCCATCACTTCAGACTCTCCTCCAGGTGCACCCCAATTCCCTAAACAATGCAGGGACTTGGCTGAGGTTTTCAGCAAAGAGGAATGTAATGTTTCCCCCTGCTCCAATCGAGCCACTGATTGTGCCATAGAGTTAGAACCTGGGGCAAAACTGTCAAAAGATGTATTCCATGACACCAACTGAAATGACTAAGTTGAGAAAATACATCAATAACAATTTGGACAGAGGTTTCAGTTGAACCTTCCAAATCGAGGTTGAAGGACTTATTAAATCACCTACCAAAGGGCAAGGTCCTAACCAAACTAGATCTGAGAGAAGCCTACTACTAAGTCTGCAAAAAGGAGGGAGATGAATGGAAAACTGCCTTTAACTCTGGGTAGTTTCCAATTCTGAGTCATGCCTTTTGGACTCCAAGTGGGCCCCCATGGTATTTATGCAATTCATCAATGAAGTATTACATCCACACGTATACAAAGGGTCCTTGTCTACTTGAGTGACATTTTTATATTCAGCAAAACCATAGAAGGACATGTCAAATTGGTCAGACAAGTACTGAAAAATTTTTTAGCTGCCAAGTTATATGTAAAGCTGTAAGAATGCAAATCCCAT
>BLBF01000025.1:32491047-32514889 GCA_015471245.1 Laticauda colubrina | reverse complement strand
CCCCCCAAAACACGTAAACAACTTCAAAGCTTTTTAGGATTTGCAAATTTCTACAGAAAATTTATTCCTTCATTTGCCGAGGTCGCCCTCCCTTTAACAGCCATGACTAGCAGGTGGGGGAAAACTCTATGTTCTTAAAAACCCTGCATTTAGTCAGGAGACAGTTCTAGTGGCCAAAAATGAAACCTGATGTCAAGGACTATGTGAAAAGCTGCTCAATTTGTGCCATGATGAAACACAGAACTGGAAAAACCCTTGGCCTCCTTCGACAAGTAGCTGAACTAACAAAGCCATGGGAAGAAATCACTATGGACTTTATTGTAGAGTTACCTGAGAGTGGAGGAAATACCGTGATTTGGACTGTTATCAATTTATTTTTGAAGCAAGTCCACTTTATAGCCTGTAATGGACTATCTTTGGCTAAGAAACTTGAAAAACCATTTGTGAAGCATATCTATAGTCTCTACAGAGTACCTTGTAGAGTAATCTTAGACCGAGGTGTCCAGTTTACTTCTAAGTTCTGGAGGGAGTTTTTGAATTCCATTGGGTCATCCCAAGGAATTTCCTCATTCCATCCTGCGTGCAATGGGCATCTGAGAGAACGAACGCCATGGTGGAACATGCTATGTAAATTATGTTAGATGCTATGTAAATTATCAACAGGAGAACTGGGCAGAACTATTGCCATTTGCAGAAGTTGCTTACAATAGTGCAGTACACAGCAGCACAGGCTTGACTCTTTTCCAAATCAACAAAAGCATGGATTTTGTCCCTATGCCGGAGTTACCTGGGGAACCCCCAACCTCCATGTCTTTCACAGAGTTGATGGACTCATTAAAGAAAGGTTGGGAGGATACAAAAAAAGTTTTAACTGAAGCTGCTGAAGAATAGAAAAAACAAGCAGACAAACATCGATCCCTCTAATCACCATTTAAAATTGGGGACAAAGTGTTTTAATCAACTAAATATCTCAAGTTGAAACTTCCCAGTTGGAAGTTGGGCCCTAAATTCTTAGGTCCATTCTCTATATCAAAAATAATCAATCCAGTGACAGTCCAATTAAGTCTCCCCTGGCTGTTGAGGAAAATATACCCAGTGTTCCATAGTAGTTCATTGAAACCTGCTGTGGGTTTGAACCTAAGGCTGATAGCAGTAGCTCCCCCCAAACCTTTAATCATATAGGGTGAGACACATTATGAAATAACTAAAATCCTCAATTCTAGATTACATCAAGGGAGATTACAATATTTTGTATTATGGAACGGTTCCTCTTTATCAGAGGCTACTAGGGTAAAAAGTTGGGATGTATATACAGATAGATTGGTTAACCAACTCCATGATGAATTCCTTGACAAACTGAAGGGTCCCCTTGGAGGGGGGAGAGGGGGTTAAGGGCATCACATTAACCCCTGATTGTCTTTTGTTTATTATCTGTTTCTCAAGGGGGGATGTTTATCAGCTTTCGAAGCCATATTCCATGCTGCCACATAATCTGAGAAAGTGGGAGGGGGTGGTTTCAAGTGAGAAGCTCAAAGTAGACAAAATAAAATTATTTTGTTTGTTCAAGGTCATTGAGTATGGCACAGGATGAAATGCGGATCTTACTTTTGGATGGATGGTGATTCTGCCATGTGATGTGATGATGGCCAAAGAGGGATGGATTTGTAGTTTGGAGAATTGTGGGAAGCCTGAAAATGTTTAGATTTGTGATTCCACAGATGTGCCAGCTGCTATTCTAATAAAGGCATTTTTGAGATATGGCTGTCTCGGAATTACTGATTGGAAAGGTTTGATGGAACCCTGACACAGATAACTGGTCACATCAGAATAAAAGTTGATATCGCAGGCCCTGAAATAGAGATCAGAGAGTAAAAAGCTTGATGAACAGTCCATCCAAACAAAATAAAATGAACAGCTTGTCATATTTTATGTGAAGGAGATTGCTGAGGCCTATTAGACCTGGAATAAAAGGTGAAGTGCAGAACAGAATCTGAGATATTAAAAACTGTGTTGGTTAATAAATGAAGTTTTCACCAGGCTTAGCACCAGTATCAACATTGTAGTTTTTTAAAAGTCATAGTGAATAAGAAAAGAATTGCTGAAACTGTTTACTGTAGATAAAAAAAATCATCACAAAAATACTACTCTTGCAATATTTCAGAATAAAATAAGGCACAATATAGATGCATACATTTCAATATGGGGAAAGAACCTTTCTTTCTTTCTTTCCTTCTTTAAAAAGAGAAACAAGTAGAATATACATTGAGACAGAATTGTAAATGTAAAAACTGACCATGTAAAATGTACATTGAGGCAGAATGTAAAAACTGATCATAAAACTGGAGAGCATCATGAGAAATCTACTGGCACAAACACCAGCCAAATTGCAAAAATAATCTTGCAGTTACAAAAGTACACCTTGAAAATTAGATTCTAATTAGAAAAACCAGACAGAGACGTATCATCTTAGCCCAAATAATGCTGCTAAGCCACAACAGAGGGAAGAATCTAAATTTGAGCAAGTATATACAATTTTCAAGAACCTATTCACATCAACATACCAGAGAAAATTAGGGGATTTATAAAACACATAAACACTCATAAACCTGAGAGAACAGTCAAAATTAGAAAAGTGGTGCTACCATTGAGGAACAAGAACATTAAAGAGGAAATAGCTACAGAAAAGGGATTTATTTAAAAAACAACAGAACATCTACCAAAGCTAAAACTTCAGAATTTACATTTGAGACATTGTGGTACTTTACTGAATCCTCACACATACAAACTAGTAGAGATTTATTACAAACCAGCATGTTGTAGGATTGTTCTCAGTGATCCCTAAATATGTTCCACCCTTAAGTCCCCGCATACTTCCAAATTCTGTCTGTTAAGGGTTCTAAGTTCCTGCCCTACTCCTTTTCCCTCGTCATTTCCCTTTCCCAAGTATCCCACCACACTCACAGTCACTCATAGAGTCCATGTCCATCCCCCAAATATCCAAGCTTTCCACTGCATGCCTAAGATTCCCCCATAAATACATTTACTTTTACATTTACTTTAAATCTAACTCTAGGTGTTTTAATTAAATAATTAATGTAAATGTGTATTGTATTTATCACTCAAATCTATACAGCTATTTACATAATATATATGTTTATCTATAGATAGTTATATAAATATTTATCGGCCAAATTTATATTATCAATCAGATTATGGTGGGATATGAAAGTAGTGTATAGATGAATATTTTAAACAGTTCAGTACCTTGGATGATCTGATCTGGTGTCTTCCAGATACAGCACCTGTGAAGCATAGAGTTCAGTCATTCTCTGAGTCATACTGACTTCAGTCATAGTCTACTGCAGCGGTCGCCAACTAGTTGGCTGTGAGAAAATTTTGGTGGGCCGCAGAGAAATCTCACCCCCAAAGCAATTAATCCAGGCTGTACAGAAACACAAGGCTGCGCCGTCCACATGGCTTGCGGGAAACCTCCCTGCCCACTCACTCCTTACCCAGCAAACTTGCCTGCTAAAATTGCCATTTTTCCTTTTTCTGACCATCATCTGTTCTGCTATGCCAGGAGATTTAGATTAGCTAGGAAGCAGGAAATGATTGAATTTCTTGCTTTCTAGCTAGTCTTTAGATCTTTGGCTCTGCTTTTAAGCACAGCCGAACCTCCCTTAGGACTGAAGGTTCTATTATTCAGTGCAGACTCAAGGCAAGCAAATTTGAGAGACTGAGCTAGTCGATGGCAGATAGAACACTGAATGATTCTGTGAGTAACTCAATCTGCCTGCCTGCTTTGCCTGATTTTGGGTAAAAGTTGCTCTCTTTTTTTATAACAAATTCAATATTTATATAAATATTTATAGTATTTACATACAAGCCATGCCCAGCCATTCACATGACCACCAAGCCATACCCACAAATTAGGCCATGCCCATAGAATCGGTTTGTGGTCTCTGGGATTTAATATTATGAGTTTGGTGGTCCCTGAGGTCCAAAAGGTTGGTGACCCCTGGTTTATTGAACTATCAGCCCTCCTAGGTAAACCAAATGGTAACACAGACCAGGAAACTCAACTAGGAAATCTATTTTATTGTATGGGTACATTAACAGAATATTGCAAGTCTGAGAGGGCAAAGTTCCCACCACCACTTTTAACTGCTGGATGCATTCAGGCAGGTCCTTCCTTTCTCTGATCACTGAGCCACTGTGGCATCCTCTCTCTCTTGTCTGATTCTTTCCTAAGCAGTGTCTCTTCTCTTCATTTCCCAAGATCATCCACACATTCCATTACAGATTAGGGTTTAAAGTGTTGTGTACCATGCAAAATAAATCATATGTTAACCACAATTAAACAAATTTGACTTGGCTATATGAGCAGAGGCTCTTTGCTGAGGGGTGATGGAATTTATCATTTGTGTTTGCATGACATTGTATCACAAATTAGCCACATATTTTATCCTAGCATGTTATGCAAATCCAACTCCTGGATTTAGAATATGGTCCTGGGTATTGTGCAAATTAAATAGTTGGGTTAATTCTGCATACCACAGTCCAGTTAACTAAAAATAGAAATGGCATGTATTTATAGCCACTGGGGCTTGAGACGGAAGAAGTGTAAATGTAATGTCAAAGCAGCCTCGAGAACATCACCCTGGGCACAGACTGAAATCTGCAGAACACTGAAGTATATAATTGAAGGTCATGCTTGAAACTGTTAGCAGTTAGTTGTGATTATTACCATCACTTAACATTTACAAAACTCCAGTCCATGCTAGCAGCAATAAATTTCAGAGTCTTCATTATTATACATTTCATCATACAGAAACCTCTCTCTTTCAAAATTAATTTTTATTTTAAAAAACTTTTTCATAAAATAAATAATAATAATAATATGTTTAAAGAAAAGTGAAGTTTAAAAAAATCCTGAAACAACAAAAAGGAGTTTGTTAAGGAGAAGTTTGGTTCACAGAACACTAAAAAATAAGGTGTTTGTTTATTGTGAAGACATCTACTGTATAATAGTTTAGCATTAAGTGTGAACTAGGCCATGGACTAGAGCTGTCATATTTTTAGTGTTAAAAGGAATGAAGTATTTTCTGCTCACCCCAGAGAATAGAATCCTCAAAATCATAGAAGCAATTGGAGCAACAAAATTATAAAAATTCATTGCAAGAGTTTGGGTTTCAAGAATTCTGTGTCAGGCCTAGAACATACTGGTGCCTAGGTTTGTAGACAACTGAGATCTTAGATGCAGAATATAGTTAATTTCTGATGAGACAAAGCAAGCAAACTAACAAACAACTGAATATTCCCAATCTCTAAATATATTTTTTCTGGATATTGAAGCCAGTATTTTCAGTACAATGATGGACACAGGCAGGAGTGGGATTCTACCGGTTCTATCCAGTTCTATAGAACCCCTTGTTAACTTTCTAAGCAGTTTGGAGAACCCTAGTTAGAAGCAATCGCCTTTTGTTTTTTCCACATTTATTATAATTTTGACAGACAGCCTAGACTTACTGTCTCCGGAGCTTCTGAGGCTTTCTTAAAGGGGAAGGGTTGTTTAAGATTTTTACACTGCTGTTAGGAGGAAATACTTCCCTGCACAATCAGCACTTTGAAGAAATAATTGAATAATGAAGCAAAGCTTTTAGTGACAGGGAACCAAGATGAGTGACATTCAGCAAGGCTTCTTGGCTAGCTAGAAAAATTGACATTCAAATGTGAGTTTACATATTCTTTCTGAGTTTTGATCTAAAAATGGTTTTTGGTGAAGGTTAATTCTGTGCTTGATGAAGTTTAATCCTGTGTTTATTGATGGGGTAATTTTCCCGATTCAGTTTCAACAAGCAACAACTACTATTGTGATTTAATTATTTGTATTGTGTTTGAATTTTTTCCTGCCTCATGGTTTCTTTTTCTATCTGGGGAGGGAGTCTTCCTCACTGCCTTAGTACTATCTGGCACTGTCCCTTTGGGGTATACTTCCAAGAGGCAAGAGGCAAGCATGGCACTGATTTTTTTTACTGCCTTTCTGGGGGGCATGTGACCTTTCCTTAAATCTGGATGATTTCCTTTGGATATCTTGTGAGGTGAGGGAGACCAGCTTTAAGTGGTGCAAATGGATCTAAGGATTGCTTTTCCTGGGTGTGCTTTTTCTGAAGGGCTTAAATAATCTCTCTGCTAAAGGTTTTCACTTTATGAGCAAGAGTTGGCTGCTTGATAGTTGTCACTGCATTTTAACTATTTTAATGCCTCAAGGTGCTCTGGCACCCTGCCTGATTTGTAACTCTGGCTTGCCAGTATTTTTAATCCAGTGATTGGTATTTAGGGCAGCTTTTTGCAAGCAAAGAAGCTTTTTGTATTTTTGTACAGGTAATCCTTGACTTACAACAGTTCATTTAGTGATCATTCAAAGTTACAATGGCACTGAAAAAAGTGATTTATGACCATTTTTCATACATGACCATTGCAGCATCCCCACTGTCATGAGACACCAGGTGAGGAGAAGCACCCCTTGACATGACTGATGTCGAGTTGGCCATGTCCACCCAGTCACATGACCACCAAACTACACCCACCAACTAAGCCACACCCACAGAACCAGTTGTTAAAAAAACGGAATCCTACCCCTGGACACAAGTCACTTGGCCAGTGGAGAACTGTGGAGAAATCACTTGTTAAGTTTTTATATTAGCAAAGGCATAAAAGGCTGGGGAAAGGAGACTGGAGTTGAATGCATGTGCAGGAAGGCCAAGGAAATTGGGCACAGGGTACAAATGAAACAGGGAAAGGGAGACATGGTGTATGTGTGAGAGACAGAGTTTAGGGAAGAGTGCAGGAAAAGAGGTTGTGGAATACATGCACATGTGCAAGTGCAGAAAGCTGAGGAATGAGGGCCCAAGATCTGTGTGAGTAAAGGGACAAGAAGGGTATGGTGCATGGGAGCAAAGACAGGCTGAGTGGAAGGAGGAGACTTACTTTTTTTACATTTTAATGGTATTATTATAGACCTTAAAATAACTTTTACTTCAGAAATGTGCCTCAGGAGTTCTAGCATAAAACTGATAAGATTTAGTTTATATTTTCCTACAACCTTCTGCCTATGTTCTGAATAGATAACTAACCTTACATTTGTCTTTTCAAATTATTCAACTTGTAAGGTATTATACAGTCTGTAAGACATTGTAGTTGTTTGTGCCCCAGTTTGGCTCTTTTAAGATTTACAGTTTTATAATTATTCATAACTAAATCATCAGACCATTCATATTTTATACCCTCCTTTTATACCCATTTTAATCAGTCTCATAAAAAGTTCTGAAGAATCTTCTTCATCCAGTGCACATAATATTTTAGTCTCCACATTTTCTGTATTCTTTCCCAACAGCTAGGCATGTTTCTTGATGGTGTATCTCACTACATATTTTAAGTCTTCAGCACTACAACTGATGGCTAGGATTTAGGTTTTGTAGATGCTTTCTCTTGACTCCACAAAAAATCCATTTCCTTATCAGTACTCCCAAGCTGTTTTAATTAAGTTACAGTAACTCCTCAATTTGACAAACATCAACAGCATATTCCTGTGTTAAGTGATTTATCCTTAACAATTTCGCTTTTACTCTTCTAAATCTTACTCCTACACAGTTCTTAATTAAGGAGCCACCTAATTGTCAAAATTCACAAGACGGTGCAAAAAGTTTTAACTCTGTTACATAGGCATTCATGTCTTCACCATCACCTTGTTTCCTTCTAAAAACCTTATGCCTCTTATATATAGTGTTCTTTATTCACGTACAGTAAATTTCACATTTCTTAAAAAAGGCCTGCAGTTTCTGCTTATCGGACTCCTGTACAAATTGGAATATATTAAATACTGCTCCCATGCAAAATGCAGAATTATGATTTTTTTATATAACTATCCAAGTGTAAATTTGTCTCCACTTTCCTCAGTTTTCCAGTATAGTTGTAAAAAAATTAATTTGTTTGAAAGCTGCAGGTGCTCCATTACCACACTGGTACCACCCAAAACTTCTCTGTTGGCTTCTGAATCCATGTTTGGGAACACCACATAGAAAGACAAACTCAATGTGCCAAAAAGCAGGGGGTCTAGGACTTTTCACTCCTACCCTTGGCCATGCCTGCTTTCACCTTTAGCTTTTCTCCTCAGCTAACATGCCCCTAGCTGTTCGCCCTGGACAATGAGCCATAATGCCTCCATTCCAGGCCCTTTGGTACAGCCCATTCAACAAAACACTGTTCATCATGGGCTTTTGGCCGCTTGGGACAGTTAGCCACCAACCAATCAGCGAGCTGCCAGTGCTGACAGCCAGAAGCCACAGTGTGATCGATCTCAGGGGGTTGAGGGAAGTGCTGCAGCCAAGTGGCATCAGGCACTTTTTAGGAAAAGGAAAGGGAGGGGTGAAAGCTCCCCTGTACCTGATCATGCCTTCCTGATAATGAACGGGAAGGGAAGAGCGGCAGGGGGGTGCAGTAAGTAAGCCACTTCATCCAAAGGAGTTTTTGTTTTGGGTGGATATCCTAGCCTTAGAAGAAGAGAGGGAAGTAGGAAGGGAAGTGTTGAATATTCAGTTAGGAGTGGATTCTCACATAAGGGGCAATTTCCTTTGTGGGAAATTGAAGAACTGTCCATGGCTGAATGGACAGCAGCTCGGCCTCTTTATTTTCCAGATCTTCAATAAAAGCTTAAACCCTCCAATGTCCTGCCTCTTCACTTGACCCATGACTTAACACTGGCAACAAGGATGGGATACTAGAAGAAAACAAAGGATTCCATGTGGCATCAGTGGCCATCTTTTTGCAGAAAGCCAAATCAGAAAGTATCATGGATACTTACACCTGCATCAGCCAGTCGAGAATGACCACACATGCTCCACAAGCTCTGTTTCACCCCACCAATGAAGAATTGTCCTCTTATATGAGGTGCTTCAGAATGTTTATGGAAGCTCACAACCTCCTCGTGTTAGTTTTGGAAGCCATATTGATATTAAATCCTCCTACGCTGCCACAAGCCTGATAAAGTGGGAGGGGGATTCAATTGAGTAGCTCTAAGTAGACAAAGTAAAATTATTTAGTAAGTTCAAGGTCATTGAGTATGGTGCAGAATAAAATAAGGATCTTACTTTAGGACGAATTGTGATTGGGCCATGTGATATGATGATGGCTGGGGAAGATGGATTTAAAGTTTTGAATAAGATACCTTTGAGATATGTCTGTCTCAGAGTTATTGATTGGAATGGAGGTTTGCTGGAATGCTGACATTATCCCACATCTCTTAATGAACTCCAGCACCCCAAAAAAAGGGGCTGTCAGGGGTGCTGAGCCCCAGCACTGATTCCAAAAATGGAGCAGTGTGAAGACTCAGTGAAGATGAAAAAAATTGAAGGAGCTACAGAAGGGGCTGGACACTAGAGAACTAATTGAAGCTCCCTGTCCCCCTTCTGAAGAGGCACTGCAGGTGGTAGAAGCTGCAGAAGAGAAACAAAGGTTAGGTACCCGGCCTCAGGTGATGGATTCATGGAGGAGCTGACAGAAGGAGTTGAATCCTAGGGTGAGACCAGAGAAGAAGCTGCCTGAATGCCTTTACGATGGCCCACGAGACAGAGTAGAGAAGTGGAGGGACGTTGGGATCAGTCAACTCCCAAGACTGTAATCCCAAAGCCAGTCGTTGGCAGGAATCCAAGAACAACTCCGGCAACTTAAGGTGGAAAGTTATGTCTCACACCCACAACCTCTCCAGACGAGCTGGGTCCTAATGCAGCCCACCTTGACTTTCCCTAGTCCGAGAATTTACTGGGGAATCACTGTGGCATTGGTTGGGGATGGCCTGCCAACCGGCCCAGCCCAGCAGACCCCAGAAGCAAGGGAGAGACAGCACATACAGCAAACATTGGGTACATTACAAACCCCAAGCTCCCCTCTCCACAACCAGAAAGGAGATTACTACCTGCAGAGAGTATTCCTCCAGGGTGGGGATTTTATCCTGGTCAAGGGTGGGTCCAATGCCATTGGATGCCAGCACCCATTGCACCACCTGGTTTGGGACCACTCTGGGCTCAAAGAGAAGCAAAGATCCCTTCTTTAGCAAAGGGGTCTACACAGGCAGCAGATGACAGCCACCCTCCTTCCCATAGCAGAGAAGAATGCCACAAAGGGCCTCTGCTCAGCAGGTGCCAATTCAGCCAGCCCTTGGAACAACCCTACAGGGGCCTTTCTTTCAGGGTGCCCCAACAGGCTGGAAGATCCCAACACATGCCCACTGGTCTACACTCCCAGGCTGACTCAATACATTCCAGTTCAGCCTGCAGTGGCTATGGTGATCGCCCCCCCCCCCCCATACCAGACCAAATGGCATTTAAAGTAATGTTTGATGGATGACATTCACATTTTGCTTACTTTCTTACTTGGATCTGGTCCCACATAGATCAGCTTGGAAATCAATATACAACAGATCGTGACTTGGCTGTTCCAATCACAGATGGGATGAATGAGGGGGATACTTCTAATTAGGTAGCACAATTACACTACGAAAAAGTGCCAGAACTACAGGATGTCAATTCCTTCCTTGAACTCCTTAGGTTTAAGTACAAGAATCCTGGTAGAATTGGGGAAAGTGAAGACAAAATAATGGAAATGAAACAAGGCAAGCAATCCTTAAAATACTTTGTATGGCACTTTAAAAGGGTCGCAAGCAACCTCATGAACTGGCCTGAAAGAATATTTCTGCACGATTTCAAGATTGCTATTGACAAAGAAGTTAAAAAGGCCTGCAACATTAGAGAAATACCTGAGACTCTGAAAGATTGGTATGCAATGTCCCTCAGGCTAGACAGGGAAATCAACCCACAAAGAAAACCCCCTTCTGAAGGCACTCCTAGGAGAACAGTGGCCAGATGGCTTTTGACCAGATGCACTGAAGCTGCTCCTACCTGACCTACAAGGATTATAAAGTGCTATTGATGCAGCCAGCATGGCCATAGAGCAGTCAACTGTCTAGCTCCTTCACCTGTTCCACAACCTTCACAATCGAGGTTTAGTACAGACACCAGAGGTCAAAGAAATACACAAAAGCCTCCAGACACTAGCCAGCTTGCTAGACACACTGTAGAGAGGCCTCTCCACACAGAAGGGAGCATGGAACTTCCAACCTGAGAAAATCTTCCTGGAGAAGCCGATGAAGAAGACAACTCTATATTGAGTGCTGCCATCCCCCCTTTTAGAGTTGGTGGTGCCTGACACAGGGGAGGCAGGGGAGATAGAAGCCGTAATAGATACCGAGTGTTCCAGATGCCTTATTGGCCTCCCCATCATTGAACAATTAAGAATAAAGACTAAAGCCCTGAAATGTCCAATCAGGCTTGAGCAAGTAGATGGGACTTTAATTGGGGGAGTCCTGGCCACCCAATTGACAGAGTTAATCAAACTAGAGAGGGGCAGACATTATGAACTCATACGTTTTGTAGTGGCTCCAAAAGTGTCAGAATCTGTCATATTAGGATTTGCTTGGCTGGATAAATGGGCCCCTACCATCAAGTGGGAAGACGAATACCAAAAATCATAATTGGTGTTGGCCCGCTTACCCCCTTCCTCCCACAAAGGAACTGCCACCCAACAGGGATCCCCAACCAGAAGCAGCAGCTACCACTTCAGACACTCCTCCAGGTGTGCCCCAAATCCCTAAAAAATGCAGGAACTTGGCTGAGGTGTTCAGTGAAGAGGAATGCAACATTTTACATAAACACCCATGCAGCCACTGATTGTACCATCGAGTTTGAACCCGAGGCAAAACTGTCAAAACCATTCCATGACACCAGCTGAAATGACTGACTTGAGAAAATACATCAACAACAATTTGGACAGAGGTTTTATTGAACCTGCTAAATCTAGGTTGGCAGCCCCTATTTAAAGAAAAAAAAGATGGCATCTTAAGATGATGTGTGGATTTTAGGGGCAAAAACGCAGTATGAATTAAAAACATGTAACCCTCCCACTCATAGAGGACTTATTAAATCACCTATGAAAAGGCAAGGTCTTTACCAAGCTAGATCTGTGAGAAACCTACTACTGAGTTCGCATAAAGGAGAGAGACAAATGGAAAACTGCTTTCAACTGTCCTCTGGGTAGTTTCCAATTCTGAGTCATGCCTTTCAGACTCCAGGAGCCCCATGTGGTATTTATGCAATTCATCAATGAAGTATTACATCCACACCTATACAAAGGGGTCCTTGTCTACTTGAGTGACATTTTTATATTTAGCGAAACCATAGAAGAATATGTCAAATTGGTCAGACAAGTACTGAAAAAAATTTTAGCTGCCAAGTTATATGTAAAGCTGTAAGAATGCAAATCCCATAAAGAATAATTGGATTATCTGGGCTACCGAGTGCCTAACCAGGGGATTGAGATGGACCTTGGAAAAGTGAAAGCAGTGCTAAACTGGCAACCCCCCAAAACACGTAAACAACTTCAAAGCTTTTTAGGATTTGCAAATTTCTATAGAAAATTTATTCCTTCATTTGCCGAGGTCGCCTTCCCTTTAACAGAGTTATTGAAAACTGGGCCTTCCCCAACCAAACCAAAACCCAGTCAACCCCTTGCTTGGACAATGGACTGTCAGAAATCCTTTGAAACTTTAAAACACCTATTTGTCACTGAGCCCATCCTCCAGCACCTGGATCCGACCAAACTGATGCCAGTGATGTGGCTGTCACAGTGATTCTTCTCTAGATGAACTCTCAATATCAGCTGATGCCTTGCACTTATGTCTCTAAAAAGTTGACAGACACAGAGGTGAGGTGAGTGGTTTGGGAAAAAGAAGTGTTTGCAGTGCGATGGTCTTTATTATCTTGGAGGCATTTCCTGGAAGGAGTGAAGGAGCCTTTTGAGGTAAGGACTGATCATAAGAACCTCGAGGCTCTAAAGATACCTCAAAAGCTATCACCTAAATAAGTCCACTGGGCTCAATACTTCAAGTGGTTCGACTTTAACATGAAATGTATAACAGGAGGGAAAAACATATTGGTGGACACCCTGTCGAGAAAACCCCAATTTGACAGTCACCGGGAAGAGATAGTGCAAACTATGATATCAGAAGCCCAACCAACAGGCCAAGTAACCATCCAAGGCCAAGCCAACCACAGTCCCAGATGCATAAAAGTCAAACTGACAACTAAATTGAAAGCAGCACTTTTAATCAATTTGACTGATCCCTGGTTTGTTGAACATCAAACCAATTTGACAATGAATGAAGGATTGGCTTGGAAAGGGTCAAAAATTTATGTACCCAATACTTTAAGACTAATGGTACTGAAATGTACCCATGACTCGTGGTTGGGGGAGATACTTTGGGTTCTTAAAAACCCTGTCAGGAGACAGTTCTGGTGGCCAAAAATGAAACCTGATGTCAAGGACTATGTGAAAAACTGCTCAATTTGAAACACAGAATGAAACACAGAACTGGAAAAACTCCTGGACTCTTTCAAAAATTAGCTGAACTAACAAAACCATGGGAAGAAATCCCTATGGACTATATCATAGAGTTGCCTGAGAGTGGAGGAAGTACAGTTGGACAGTTATTGACTTATTTTCTAAGCAAGCCCACTTTACAGCATGTAATAGACTAGCATGTAACCTTTGGCTAGGAAACTTGCAAAACTGTTTGTGAAGCATATCTGTAGGCTCCATGGAGTACCTCATAGAGTAATCTCAGACTGAGGTGTACAAGTTTACTTCTAAGTTCTGGAGGGAGTTTTTGAAGTCTATTGGGTCATCCCAAGGGCTTTCCCCAACATTCCATCCTCCGTGCAACAGGGCAGCAGAGAGAGCGAATGCCATGATGCAACATGCTATTGAAATTATGTTAAGGCCCTGTCACACTGGCCGACGGATGCAAAACGTTTGTAAAAAGGACACAGCGGATGAGAAAAATGTTCCATCCATTGTTATCCACTCTCAAAAGGGGCAAAAATTTGCATAAGCAGAGCGGACAACACGGAAAGGAACGGACGGGGGGAGGACGTAGGGTGGATGGAAAGCGGATGCTCCATGGAAGCCTAGCAGATGGAAGCGGATGGGAGCAGATGGCACATCCGCAAGGCTTCCGGGGGAGCACAGCAAAGTGGACACGGAACGGAAAGAGTGGATGCAGAGCAGATGCCGAGCAGATGAAGCAGATGCCGAGCGGATGCCGAGCGGATGCCTAGCGGAAGCCTAGCGGATGCCTAGCATTCACTGCGCATGCGGGGAGGATGCATTGTGTCAGCACCGTGGATATAAAGGGGAGCAGCTCCCAAGCAGGTCACCATTCAGAGGAAAGACCTGCTTCCAGACAAAGCTTGCCAGCCAGCCAGCTGGCCTGCCGGCCGGCCGGCAACCCCACAACCATGGGGAAGAAGAGAAAGCCTCAGCCATCTGCTGCCAGCCCTGGCAAGAGGGACAGGGCCACCCTCCCACCCCCGAGCCCTCACTCTGCTTCTGCTGGGACTTCTGCAGCCTAGGCTTGCTCTTCTGGGGCTGGGGCTTCTGCTGATGCTGCTTCTATAGGTGGTGCTTCTGCTGGTGCTTACTCTGCTGATGCTGCTTCTGGCGGTAGTGCTTCTGCTGGTGATTACTCTGCTGGCACTGCTCCTGGTACTGGGGCTTCTGCTGGTGCTTACTCTGCTGATGCTGCTTCTGGTGGTGGTGCTTCTGCTGGTGCTTACTCTGCTGGCACTGCTCCTGGTGCTGGTGCTTCTCCTGATGCTTACTCTGCTGGCGCTGCTCCTGGTGCTGGTGTTTCTGCTGGTGCTTACTCTGCTGGCGCTGCTCCTGGTCCTGCTGGTGCTCCTGGTCCTGCTGGTGCTGCTGGTGCTGCTGGTGCTCCTGGTCCTGCTGGTGCTGCTGGTGCTGCTGGTGCTGCTGGTCCTGCTTTTGCTGCTACTGTTGCTGCTGCTGCTGCTGGTGGTGGTGTAAAGGAGCAGCCCCTACAACCTCGAATCACTTCTGATGGGGGCCCATATGGCCCTGCCAAAGGGAGGAAGAGGCAGACGCGAGAACGGGAGAGGAGGCAATAAAACATAGAAGAGGAAAATGAGGATGAGGTGCTGGAGTGGCTGAGGGAGAACGAGTATCTATGGCGGAAGGGACATAGGCTCTACAGAGACACCAAAAGGAAGCAGGCTGCTTGGAGAGAGAAGGCGGAGAGCCTGGGCTACACTTCGGAGGTGCTCCTCGGCTGGTGGAAGCACATGCACACCTGGTACGGGAAGCTGCACCTCAAGAAATCTGGCCAGACCGCGGTCAAGCTGATGGACAGAGAGACCTACGTCATGGCCAAGTGCAGCTTCCTGGAGGGTGAGATCCACCACCGAGAAGCAGTCCCTCTCACAACCCTCTCTCTCAGGCAGCCTGCTGAGAGCCGGTCCTCTTCTGGCAGAGAGTCAGCTCCTGTCTCCAGGCAGGTTTCTGTGGAGCGTGCCGCGACGGAGACCCCCCCAACAGCTGTACTACCCATGGCGGACCACATGGAGGACCCCCTGACGCAGTGGGAGAAAGGAGACGGCACTTCCACCACAGCCCAACCCGCATCCACCCCCAGCTCCACCTCCACAGAAAGGCAGAGAGGCAAACCGGAGGGACAGAGCCACACTGTCCTGCTGGAGATAAGAGACACCATCAGGAGCAGCACAGATCTCCTCTCTCAGCTGGTACACACCAACGCCCCATCCTCCAACCGAAAGCCCTTCCTCACCTATGTCAATCAGACCCTCATGAACATGGCGGAACCCCAGTACCAGGTGGTGAAGGACAGGATCACCGATCTTCTTCACAACCCTCCAGACCAAAATGAACCTGCTCCCACCCAGTCCAGGTCTGCTCCTCCACCCCAGGTGATGTCACTGCCCTGGTAGCTACGGCTACCAGGAGGTCCAGCAGCACAGGCAGCAGTAGCCTTTCCCAGTCCAGGCACATGTACATCAGATGCCACCGGTGCCACTGATGCTACCGATGCCAACCATGCAACCGATGCCACCTACACCACCGATGCCACCGATGCCACCCATGCCACAGATGCCACCCACGCCACAGATGCCACCGACGCCAGTCCTCACCCAGCTGCAGACCAGACAACCTCACTACACCTCTCCTTCCTCCACCCCACAGCCAAGCCCGGCCTCAGTACATCTGAGATCGGTATTGGGGCTGACACCCCACGTCATGGAGGAAGGGGCTCTCAACATCATGGGGCTGAGCCAGCTGTCTGAGAGCTTCCTCAACACACCGTCACCTGTTGTCCTCTCGGGGCCAGGCACCCCAGTGGTGCTTCAGACCAGCACTCCAGCAGCAGCTATCTCCACAGCACCTGGACCCTTCACCCCTGAGACTGGGCACACCTCCGAGTGACCAAGAAGAGTGCCAGAGACTGGGTGGCTACCTGTTGACTTTATTTTTGCTTTGGACACTTTTTCTTTTACAGCTTGTTATTAAAAAATATTATCTTTCCTTCACACACTTGCTTCATTTATTTTATTAAATAAAGTCTTGGTGGAAACTTTAGAAATGGTTTAAGCCTTTGCATGCTTCTGGGATGGGTTAAGATAGCAGTGGGATGGGCAGGGATACCTTTGGGATGGGTAATAGCTGTGGGATGGACAGGGATACCTTTGGGATGGGTAATAGCTGTGGGATGGGCAGGGATAACTTTGGGATGGATAATAGCAGTGGGATGGGCAGGGATACCTTTGGGATGGGTAATAGCTGTGGGATAGATAAACCTCCAGTGCAAGCATAGTGGGACTGTTTGGTCCACCCTCCCGGGTGCCACACCTATGGCCCTTTATTATCAATTATAATGTAATCATTCATTCACATATATCAACATAAAGACAACTCTTTATTAAATGCGCTGTTCATTGTAGGCCCACCCAACATACATGGCCCAATCTCATCAGTGTGATGAGACAGGCTGAAGGAAGCATCCATTAAGCATCTATCATCCGGTCTTGCCACTCCACTGCTCCAGCTGGGGAGTTGCACCAGTGTCTCATGAGGTTGCGCTGCTTCTTCCCCTCACGTGAAGCTCTGTTGGGGCCTTGCACATCCTCAGTGTCTATCACGTTTCACCCTTGCCTCCATTCACCAGGCTCCATGTCCCGATTGCCTTGTTGGAGGTCCACGAGCCTGTTCTGCAACACTGGGTAGCGGGTGCGCATGAGATTGTGCAGGATGCAGCAAGCTTCCATGATGTTCCTCACGGTCTCTGGGCGATGCTGCATGGTGGTGAGAAGTACCTGGAACCTGTTGGCCAGGATGCCAAAGGCGTTCTCCACCACCCGCCTTGCCCTGGACAGCCTGTAGTTGAAGATCCTCTTTTCATGGGTGAGGCATCTGGAAGTGTAGGGCTTCATGAGGTAGGTTCTGAGGGAGAAGGTGTCATCCCCCATGATGAAGTAGGGCACATCTTGCGTGTCATTGGGCAGGGGGTCTGGATCTGGGAAGCCCATGGTGAGGTTGCGTTCCAGCCCCTCCTTGAGGTCACTGGCGTTGTATACCTGGGCATTTGAAGCTGACCAATTGCCTGAAGCATCGATGTACATGAAGTTGTAGTCAGCATCGACCATGGCAAAGAGGATGATGCTGAAGAAGCCCTTGTAGTTGTGATAAGTGGACCCTGAGTTGGCTGGAGCTTTGCAGGCCACGTGCTTCCCATCTATGGCTCCAACGGTGTGGGGGTAGTTCCACTTCTGATACCACTGCTCTGCAACTTTCTTCCAGCCTTCTTCAGTGGAGGGGCACTGGAGGAGCTCCTCCAGGTATTCTTCGATGATGGCCTGCACCACTTCTCTGACCACAATGCTGATGGTGTTGTGTTTCACCCTCCAGCCATACTTCATGCTCTTGTAGGTGGTCCCTGAGGCCAGGTGGTGCAGAGTCAGTGCCACCTTGAGCCCAGGGTCCAGGCTGGGCTTGAAGTTGGTGTTTGTCTGGGTCAACCTGGGTCTCAGCCGCTCCACAACTTCATCAAACATGGCTGGTGGCATCCTCATGAAGTGCTGGAATGCACGAGGGTCTTTGTTCCTGAGCTCCACCATCAGCTTGTTGTACAGTCCATACTCTGCTCTTCTCCCAATCCATCTTCGGACCCAGACACTTCTTGGACACTCCTTTTCTTCCCGTAGTAGAGTTCACAGAGCCTGTAGATGGCTTCGCACTGTTGCAGAACGATGGTGGCTACTAAAAGGAGTGTGTTACGATCCATGGTGGACATCAATGGATGCTGTGGAAGAGCAAGAGGCAGATGAAGGCTGCAGAGATCTGCACAGCAGGGCTGCTGGACTGAAAGTGAGATCCAGGTGAGTTGCTCTCCCTTTTTATAGGCAATATAGGTTTTCCACTATGTGTCCTTTTGCATCCTCTAGGCATCCTCTAGACATCCTTAATATCCGAGATTGGTCCCCTCTGCAAATGTTTTTTCCATTTTAAATGCTTTGTTTGTGAGCTGCATCCGCTTTCATCCTTTCTCCATCCGTGCTACTCACACTGTGCGTCCGTTCCGCGTCCATTTTGCTTCCTCCCTATGTCCGCTTTCCACTGGAGTGGATTTGAGTTGTGCGGATGTGCAGCGGATGCCTAGCGGATGTAGCGGACGTGTAACTGATGACGACGGATGCAGAACGGATGTTCCCTGTATGTGTAGCGGATGGAGAATGGACGCGTTTGATACATTTTCCGCTCAAAAAGTTTTGAGCAGCTCAAAACTTTTTGAGCGGATGAAATGTCAGTAGACGGATGCTGGATGGATAGAGAGGATGAAAAACGGAGGCAGTGAGTACAGAATGGATGAATCGCGTTAACCAACGGATGGCAAGTGTTTCTCTCCGTTTTACATCCTCTTTCCATCCGTTGGTGCAGTGTGACATGGGCTTTAGATGCTGTGTAAATTATCAACAGGAGAACTGGGCAGAACTATTACCATTTGCAGAAGTTGCTTACAATAATGCAGTACACAGCAGCATAGGCTTGGCTCCATTCCAAATCAACAAAAGCATGGATTTTGTCCCTATGCCGGAGTTCCCTGGGCAACCCCCAACCTCCATGTCTTTCACAGAGTTGATGGACTCATTAAAGAAAGGTTGGGAGGATACAAAAAATGTTTTAACTGAAGCTGCTGAAGAATAGAAAAAACAAGCAGACAAACATAGATCCATCCAACCTCCATTTAAAGGAGGGGAGAGTGTTTTTGTCAACTAAATATCTCAAGTTGAAACTTCCCAGTTGGAAGTTGGGCCCTAAATTCTTGGATCCATTCCCTTTTTCTAAGATAATCAATCCAGTAAGGGTCCAATTAAGTCTCCCTTGGCTGTTGGGGAAAATACACCCAGTGTTCCATAGTAGTTTATTGAAACCTGCTATAGGGTTGAATCTAAGGCTGATACCAGCAGCTCCCCCTAAACCTTTAATCATACAGGGTGAGACACATTATGAAATAAAGAAAATCCTCAATTCTGAATTACATCAAGGGAGATTACAATATTTGGTGTTATGGAAAAGCTACCCTTTGTCAGATGCTAGCTGGGTAAAAAGTTGGGATATACATGCAAATAGATTGGTTAAACAATTCCATGACAATTTCAATGGCAAACTGTCTTTCTCAGAGTTATTGATTGGAATGGAGGTTTGGTGGAATGCTGACACCAAGATCTGTCATATCTGAGGAAAAGGGTGCTCTTCCTGAGTTATTGTGGACCCTGAATTTACAAGATGGCAAAAAACAGCACCCACAGATGTAGAAGCCATATCATGGACAATGCTGCAAGAAACACTAAGAGAGCATTATGAACCCTTGGCATTTCCATTAGCCTGTAGGCATGAATTCTACCACAGGAACCAACAAGTGGGTGAAACAATAAATGACTTTATAACAGTCCTGAGAGAACTCGCAGCCGATTGCAAATTTGACAAGGTACAAATTTAATAAAGTACGAATTTGACAATGATACGAGACTGGCTTGTGTTGGGAATGAGGCAGCCTGGGTCCCCAACACCACCACAGGACCCACAGATGGATTTCTGGAGGGAGCCAACTTCAAAATATAAGTGAAGAGAAGACAGAACTGCAGACATCAGGGAAACCCATCAAACAATAGTGGGTTCCAACATATATAAATCAAAAACATTTCATATCACCATACGAATTGAAGAAAGCCCCTGCGACATGGAAGTGGACAAGGGCTCATACATATCCATGGTCAACCATCAAGAAAGCAGTTTCAGGCATCACCAGATGACAGCTTAACCCACAGAAGATGCTTTTAAAGGACAACCAGGGAAACCATATCCCGGAACTAGGAAGAGGGTTTTTCCAAGTTAAATTCAAAGACATTACAGGATCACTACCACTGATCATAGTGGACAAGGATCTGCCCAGCCTACTATGAATTTGACACCCTAGGGTTAGCGATGACCGGCATCAACACCATCCAGGGAGACAACTTTGAGAAACTGTAAACCGAATTCAGGGATGTCTTCAAGGAAAGCTTAGGCAAGTACACAGGGACCCCTATCTCTTTTAACCTAAACCCCCAAATTATCCCTGTCAAACTCAAACCATGGAAGGTCCCTTTTGCTCTGCAGCCCAAGGTTGATGATCAATTAGACAAACTTATTGCCTAGGGGAACTTGGAGCTGGTTGACCACGCTAGGTGGAAACACCTATTGTCAAACCAATCAAGCCAGATGGCTCTATCTGCATCTACCAGACTATAAATGTACATTAAATGAAGCATTGCAACAAAGTGCATACCCCGATCCAGTAGGACACCTCCTGCACTCCCTGGGGAAAGGCACAATATTTGCAAAAATTGATTTAGCACAAGCATACCAGCAATTGCCTGTGGATGAGGCCACAGCAGAGGCACAAACAATTGTGACTCACAGAGGGGCATTCAAATGCCATAGATTGAAGTTCAGAGTAAGTGTGGCACCAGGACTATTTCAAAATTTAATGGAATGCCTCCTGCAGGGTATTCCAAAGGTTGTGCCCTATTTTGATGATGTCCTCATGTCCATGAGTGACAAAGAACAATAAATTCATCAATTAGAGATCATCCTGAGCTGGTTTCAGGAAGCCGGACTTAAGTAAAAAAAGAAAAATGCCAAATTGCAGTACCCCAAGTTGAATTTTTGGAATTCTTAATTGATGGGTCAGACATCCACCCCACTAATGGCAAAATCAAAGCCATTAAGGAAGCCCCACTCTGAAAAATAAAGCAGAACTACAGGCATTTCTTGGCCTGTTAAACTTTTATAATATTTTTCTGCCACAGAAGACAATGGCTGCTGAGCCACTCCATAGACTACTGAATAAGAGGGCAGAATGGACCTGGGGATGCAAGAAAGCAACCACTTTTACAGAAATAAAGACTTTTAATCTCCAATCACGTCCTGATACAACATAATGATACCTTGCCACTCATACTAACATGTGATGCCTCACCATTTGGCATCAGGACTGTCCTCAATCACTGAATGCCACACAGAAATAAGGTGCCCATTGCATTTTATTCAAAGACATTGTCAAAAACTGAAAGAAACTACAGCCATTTGGACAAAGAGGTGCTGGCTGCAGTGGCAGGAGTCAAGCAATTCCATTAGTATCTGTATGGATGAGACTTTGAATTGATCACAGATCACAAACTGCTTTCGGGCATCATCATGGGGGGACAAGCTGACACCAAACATATTGTCACCAAGGATGATGAGATAGAGTGTTTTTTAGCAGCATATAAGTCCTGCCTTATCCATTGGCCGGGCAATACCATGCACCATGCAGATGCCCTCAGCAGCAGTCCACTTCCAGACCTCATGGAGGACCCAGCCCTAGCCACCTCTGTCTTGCTGATCAAAAATATCACAACTGGCCCTATCAGAGTGGCCGAGATCACAAGACAAACAGCCAAAAACAAGACTTTGGTGTAAATTTTAAACTGGAGGAGTGTCTGGAAGGGACTAGGGAGAGCGAGTATAAGCCATTTAAAACTCACCAAACAGAATTATCTACATTAAAAGGTGATGATACCAAAAACAATGAGGGAGCTGCATTAGAGGTTCTATATGTGGGTCACCCTGGCATAGTTCATATGAAGGCACTGGCCGGGAGTTTTGTGTAGTGGCCAGGTATGAATAAGGACATAGAGAAGTGGGTTGCCAGATGTCTGCCATGCCAGGAATCATGGCCAGCGCCACCCGCATCATCATCACTTGAACAGGAAACCATGAAATCACCCTGGCTCCGAACACATAAAGGCTTTGCGGGGCCAGTTCAGGGTCAAACATTCTTCATAGTAGTTGACACCTATTCAAAGTGGTAGAAGTAATCATTTTGACAATGACCACAGCAGAAGCCATTATCAGGGTACTAAGGAAATTCTTTGCCATCCATGGGTTACCAGACATTGTGGTGTCGGATAATGGGACCCAGTTCATGGCAAATCAATTTGAAAGCTTCCTAGCAGGGCAAGGAATGCATCATGCTCTCTCCATGCTGGTACACCTTGTGATGAATGGTCAAGTGGAGAGGATGGTGTGATCCACCAAGGAAACCTTGGCCAGAATGGGCCCCAGGGATTGGCAAGGAAAAATAGATAAAATTTTACTAGTACAACACATTACCACTATAGTGCCACCACACATAGAAGTTCGGCAGAACTACTCATGGGCTAGAAAATAAGGTCCCCACTGAACTTGTCACACTCCACTACAACACTAACACACCTGTAGATTCAACCAGCAAATGCCAGTCCTTTGGCATCAGGAAGTTAGTCTATGCCCATGAATACACAGGGGGTGCCCCATGGGTATCGACCTGAATAATTCAACTCACGGGTCCCTGATCTTATTGGGTAGAATTAGAGGACGGAAAGACCTGGAGTTGGCACATTGACCAACTCCAGGGCCAATTGAGCCACCCTAGACTTGGGCAGGAATACACAGAACTGCCCCTCACAATGAGTAAATCTGAAAACCGACAGGGACAAATCCCAGC
The DNA here is from genome assembly GCA_015471245.1 of Laticauda colubrina. NCBI lineage: Eukaryota > Metazoa > Chordata > Lepidosauria > Squamata > Elapidae > Laticauda > Laticauda colubrina. Next base: position 32,491,842 of record BLBF01000025.1, on the reverse strand, counting down.
ACTAGACTCAAACCCGATCGGCTGGAGCAATCACTCACCTGAGGAACCAGGAGTCCAGGAGAGAACTTCTAAAAACTCTGGCCTGACAGAATCAGCCATGCCTCAGGAGAGTGTTCAGGTGGTTCTATGAGATGATTTCAGAGTGGCAGATGGCCTGACTGGCCAGGCTACCACTGCAGGATCAAATGAGGTGTGCAGGTCAGCCTACCTGCGTGACTATGTACTACAACTCAAAATGATTGGTTATCCACCCATCTAAGAGGAGAGGGATGTTGAATATTCAGTAAGGAGTGGAGTCTGATGTAAAATTCTTCTCATTGGGGCAATTTCCCAGGCAGGATATTGGAGAATTGTCAGTGGCTGAATGGTTGGACAGCTCCCGGGTTAAAAACTGGGAGCTGGCAATGGCTCCGCCTCTTTGTTTTCCGGATCTTCAATAAAAGCAATAAAAGGGAAGGAAAAGTGAATGAGACATGGGGAGAGAGAGAGAAAAAGGAGAGGAAAGAAAGACCATAAACCCTGGCAAATGTACGGTTTCCTAACACACCTAAACAGCACACACCCCAAAATCAAGTTCACCATGGAAATGAAAAAAAACAAACAACTACCATTCTGAGATGTACTAATCCACAAAAGAACAGATGGCACACTAGGACACAACGTATACCAGAAGAAAACACACATAAACCGCTATCTCAACGCGCAATCCCACCACTTCCAATTCTACGTGGGAGAAAACCCAAATAACCAAATAAATAAATAAATAAATATATATATATATATATATATATATAT
>BLBF01000025.1:32474201-32484928 GCA_015471245.1 Laticauda colubrina | reverse complement strand
GCTAATGAAGAGCAGCCGTCCCTTCACACGGAGCCAAGCTGCACTAATAGCCTCCAACACAAGAACAGACTGTTGCCAGCCAATCAAAGCCACAAAACAGACAGAAGAAACCAGGAACACCAATCAATCAAACTCCAAGTCCAATGAAACAGGTCCAGGCTCCCAGCCAATCAGAATGAACCAGCCTCAAATTTAAAACCAGGAGCTGTAAGACCCATATCCATACAGAAGCCTGAAGATGGCAGATGAGATTCTGCTGAAACGTTGCTACAACTTGAACAGAACTACAATGACGTGGGATAATACCCGAAGGAAGCTAAACAGCACATCTATATCTATATCTATGTCTATATCTATATCTATATCTATATCTATATCTATATCTATATCTATATCTATATCTATATCTATATCTATATCTATATCTATATCTATATCTATATCTATATGTATGTATGTATATGTATGTAGATAGATAGATAGATAGATAGATAGATAGATAGATAGATATAGATATAGATATAGATATAGATATAGATATAGATATAGATATAGATATAGATATAGATATAGATATAGATATAGATGTAGATGTAGATATAGATAATAGATATAGATATAGATATGAAACAAAAGAACAGGGATGGTAGGCACGTTGGTGCACTTATCCACGCCTCCTACAGGCCTCTTAGGAAAGGGGTGAGGTCAATAGTTGACAGTCTCAGGTTAAAATTTTTGGGGTTTGGGGAAAAAACCCACAGAGTCGGGAAGGGTATTCCAAACATTGACCACTCTGTTGCTGCAATCAAGTTTTGTACGATTAACCTTGAGTTTGTATCTATTGTTTGCTCTTGTGTTGTTATGTTTGAAGCTGAAGTATTCATTGATTGGTAGGACATTGCAATGTATGATTTTATATACTGTACTTAGATTGAACTAAAGACAGCATAGTTCTAGGTTTTCTTGGTCTAGAATTTCAAGTCTGGTAGCATAAGGTATTCTGCAACGAGTAGAGGAGTTGAGAATTCTAGTGAAATATTTCTGGACTTTCTCAACTGTGTTAATATCAGATACGTAATGTGGGTTCCAGACTGATGAGCTGTATTCAAGTATTGGTCCAGCAAATGTTTTGTATGCTCTGGTTATTAGTGTAATATTACCAGAGAAAAAGCTGTGTAAGATTAGGTTAACAACTCTTAATACCTTTTTGGCTATATAGTTACAATGGGCTCTGGCACTTAGGGCATTTGAGATGAATACTCCCAGATCCTTGACAGAGTTTGGATCATCAACAAGGTCTTGACTATTCAGCCTGTATTTTATTTTCTGGGGTTTTTTTTTGCCAATATGTAGGACAGAGCATTTATTTGTTGAGATTTGAAGTTGCCATTTGTTTGATCATTCTGATACATAGTCAGGTCTTTTTGAAGGGTAGCAGTATTGTATGTTGTGTTGAATAGCTTTACATCATCAGCGAAGAGAACACAGCTGCTCTTGATATGATCACAGAGGTCATTTATGTAGAGTGTGAAAAGAGTTGGTCCTAGAACACTGTACTGAGGGACACCACTGTTGACAGGTACAGAATTTGATAGGATGCTCCCAATTTTGACTATTTTTTGTCTGTTTGATGGAAATTCTTTTATCCAGTTATGCCATATGGCATATGGTATGTCCAGAGATACCATAAGATTTTAGTTTTAGTAGTTTGTCGTGTACCACTGAATCAAAGGTGTTCCGTCTGGAAATAAGGTGTGCGAGACTGGGTTCCAACAAACAACTCTTTATTTAAACAGTAAAGTAACTTGTAACGGAACGTTTGCCCAAGCCGCGGCAGCCCTTCTTATAGCGGCTTGCTCGCGGCTTGTGGCCAATGACAGTTGTTTAAGTGTTCCCGCTGTCAGGTGGGAAATCGGAATGGCGCTTAAGTAACCAATCCGAGAATGGCCTTTTCGGCCAATCAGTTTAAGGTATTTGGAGTCTACCAAGTTCTATACACAACACCCCTCCCCCCTTGGTTTCGTCCAATGTGCGTAACGTACTCACGCAGGTAGGTGGGGCTTCTGCGGGTCCTACTTGACCTGCACAGCTCAGTCTCAGCGTGGTCCTCAAGCGATTCGGATGGGATCGCTTTCTCTCTGTGTCTTCTCCATCGAACCTCCTGGAAGGGTGTGTCAGCCTTGCCGCTCCCGCCTGAGTTTCTTGGGCTGGTTGAGGTGGCTCTGCCACTCCCTCCTGGTTCATCTGGTCTGGTCGAGCTGACCTGGCTGTCTCCTTCCAGGAAGGCCTTGCCTCGCTCTCCTCCTCCCGGACTTCTTCTCTGGAGGTCGTCTATGGGTAAGCACTCTTTTTGTTTCATTTGAGTTTCTAGTTCGGGTTTGTGTAGTGATTGTTGTCTTGTTATTGGAGGTTCGTCTCTCCCTTTTTTATTATTTTGTGTTCCCCCCCCCTCAGTTGTTTTTGGCTCATTTATTGGAGTTTGCGGCGGTAGTATAGTATTGCATTCTAATGTATGAGAGCGAAGCTGGTCGACGTGCTGCTTCCATGTTCTGCAATCGTTTAGTGCAAGTCGGTATGACCGGGGCCCTGTGATTTGGGTAACTGTGGCTGGAAGCCATAATGGGTCCCCAGTAAGGTTTTTAGCGTAGACTAAATCACCGATTTCAAAAGAACGATATCTACTGGAGGAGTCAGGGGATTTGTCCCAGGTATAGGTGGGGTGCAGTCTATCAAGGTCGGAATGCAATTTCCTACCCATGAGGAGTTCAGCTGGGCTTTTGTTAGTGGTTGTGTTAGGGGTGATATGTTGAATGGTTAATAATCTGTTAAGTTTATCTTGCACGTCTCCCTTGTCCATTTTTTATAGGGCCTCCTTCGTATAACAAACCATGCGTTCAGCCCGTCCATTTGAAGCCGGAGGAGTCGGCACTGTCAGGGTATGTCAGATGCCCTGTGCGGCCAAGTATTGCTCAAAAGCTAAAGTGGTAAACTGGGGCCCATTGTCCGAGACTATTACATCAGGCAGCCCATGCGTGGCTAAAAGTCTGTTTAACTGTTTCATGACTGCCTCGGTAGTAGTGGACGCCATAAGGATAACCTCTAATCAGTTCTAGTAGGTGTCCACGATTACAAAATAGGTGTTCCCTTTTGTTGGCCCAGCAAAGTCAATATGCAGTCTCGACCATGGGCCTCTGAGAGTTTCCCATTCCATGACTGGTGCCAGTGGGGGGATAGGCCTTGATTTTTGGCAGTCATGGCATGTTACCACCCATCATTCAATGTCATTGTCCAGCCCTGGCCACCAGACGTAACTCCTGGCCAGGGCTTTCATTTTGACTATGCCTGGGTGTTCCTTGTGAAACATCCACAACACTTCTTCCTGTAAGTTTTCTGGGATTACTACTCTGTCCCCCCACAGTATACAGCCTTTTTCAATAGACAGTTCAGTCTGTCAGGTGAGAAAAGGTTTAGAAGCCTCGCCTCTGTTCTCATCCAGCCAGCCCTTACCTACCCAATGCAAGATTTGAGCTGTCAGCGGGTCTTTCATGGTAGCTTTAGCAACGTGTGCTGAGGTTAGTGGCAGATTCAGCCAGGACTCGATTTGGAGAGTGGAAACGGTGGGAGCTGGATCGTCTTCCATGTTGGGCAGCGGGGAACAGCTCAAGGCATCCGCATGGGTGATGGTCTTTCCTGGGCGATGGATGAGTGTGTAGTTGTATGCAGCGAGGAATTCAGACCACCTCATCATTCTTGGTGACATAATTTTCGGGGTTGGTTTGTTTCCTACTAGGATCCCTAGCAGGAGTTTGTGGTCAGTGATAATTGAAAATGTCCTACCATATAGGTATTCGTGGAATCTTTTGACGCCGGCTATGATTGCGAGGGCTTCTTGGTCGAGTTGGCTGTAGTTCCTTTCCAATTTTGACAGTGTTTTGGAATAGAAGGTGATTGGTGCCTCTCTGCCATCTGGTAGTTTGTAGTTCAGGATGATGCCAATTCCAAAAGGCGATGCATCACAGGTGACCGTCAAAGGCAAGGTGTTGCTGTACTGTATCAAAACAGTGTTAGAAGTTCATAAGTCCTTGATGTTTTGGAGTGCTGCTTGTTCCCAGTGGCCCCATTTCCATATAGTTTTTTTATCTAACAATCGATGTAAAGGTTCTGCTACAGTCGCTTTTTGGGGCAGGAAGACATTGTAGAAATTAATGAGACCTAAGAAAGCTTGTAAGTCAGTTTTGTTCTTAGGTCTGGGTACGTCTTTTATCGCCTTTATTTTCTTTTCAGTGGGGTGTATCCCTTGCTCATCTATCAGGTAGCCTAAAAATTCGACCTGGTCGGTGGCTAGTTTACATTTTTCTCTCTTGACTTTAAGCCCTGCTTCTCTGAATCTTCGCAAAACCTCTTTTAGTCTATGTTCTAATTGGTTTGCATTTTTTGCTGATACTAATACATCATCAAAATAAGGGATGACTCCTTTGATTCTATTTAGAAGGCGCTCCATGCGGCTTTAGAAAATGCCCGGGGCAATGCTAATGCCAAATTGAAGTTGGTTGTACTTGAATGCCCCTCTGTGCATAACTATAGTCTGTGCCTCTGCGGTTTCGGGGTCAACTGGTAGCTGTTGATACGTTTGTGCGAGATCAAGTTTCGCAAAAAATTTTCCTGTCCCTAGTGAGTGCAATAAGTGTTGCACTACCAGTACTGGGTATGCGCTTTGTTGGAGCGCATGATTTAGGGTTGCCTTATAGTCTCCACAGATGCGCACTGACTCATCTGGTTTGACAGGAGTCATGATGGGTGTTTCTCACCTGGCATGGTCAATTGGCTTTAACACCCCTTGTCCGATAAGTTTGTTAAGCTGTTCGTCTATTTTTGGCTTTAAGGCAAAGAGAACACATCTGGCTTTGAGCCTGATGGGAGTTATCTTTGGGTCTAGGCTGAATGATATTGGGGTCCCCTTGTACTTGTCTAGGGTCCCGTCGAATACATCCTGGAACTCTTGCAGCAGGCTCTCTTCCCAGTTGACCGCAACGATGCTGTTGATCCCGGTCACTCCGATTCCCAGGGGCGCAAACCATTTGATTCCCAGCAGGCTAGGGCGATCACGGTCGACAATTGTTAGAGGCAGTATTTCAGTGTGGTTTTTAAATTCTACTAGGAAATGTCCAAGGCCCACTACTGGGATTCGGTTTCCCGGGTAGTCCTTTAGAATCAATTTTTGTTGTTCCAGTTCTCTTTGCTTGATGTCTGGTATCAGGCTTCTGATAGTGTTCCAAGATACCATTGACAAGTATGATCCAGAGTCTACTTCCATCTCACAGGGCTTTCCTTCGATTTTTACATTTATCCGGACCTTTTTTGCATTTGCTGCCCTGGCATTTCCGATGGTTATTGTTTGGTGTGTTTCTTCTCTGTCGCTCGTTCACCGGTTCCTGCTCTCTCAGCTCCATCTGCTTCCGGCTTGTCTCTCTTCATTTCTGGGGGGTGCTGCCGCATCTTTTTGGACTATAGCTTGTTTTGTTTCGGCAGACCCTTGCGATGTGCCCTCGTTTTTCACAAACTCTGCAGATGGCAATCTAGGATCCTGCATTCTGAGCGCGGGTGATTTCCTCTACATCCAGCACACTGGAATTCTCACCTGCTTCTTCTTTTTTCCCGCCATTTTCTTTCTAACTGAAGCCTATTTATATCTTCATTGTCGTCATCAGTGTCACTCGAGGAGTCAAGTTCTTCATGGTGGGCAGTCGCTGTGGGCTGTTTCTTGCTTCCCTCTGCCCTCTTTTCTCTGGGTTGATTCGGCAGATCTGGAATTGAGTTCATCTGGCACATAGTGGCTGCGGATTTCTTGGCTGCTTCAGCGGTGGTGGCTTGTGTGATGGCCTCGGCCACTGTGATATTCGGTCTGTTTAGCAGCTTGCTTTGGAGTGTAGCGTCCTTAAATCTGAGGACCACGTGGTCCCTCATGGCCTCATCCATGTTCTGGAACTCACAGGCTCCTCCGATGTGTCTTAGGGCTGCTACAAAGTCTCCGATGCTCTCGTCTTCCCATTGGTCTCGTTTGTAAAATTGGTGCCTTTTGGAGGTTGGAGACCACAGGTGCGTAATGGGTTTGAAGCATTCTGTTCAGTTCAGGTCATGCCATCTGCTTAACGTCTCTCAGTTTAGCTAGCGCCTTGGCCATTTTAAAAATGGCTGGCCCACACTGTGTGAGGAATACAGCCCTCTTCCTCTGGTCAGTTATATCCTGTAGCTCGTTGCTTTCTAAGAACATTAGAAAGTGATCAATGTATGACTCCCAATCTTCCTCAGCTGGGTTGAATGGTGCGGGCGGTGCATTGTTACCGGCCATCTCTGTCGCTCGGTTCTGGTTGCCATGCGCTTTGGTCTCGCTCTTCTATGACAATCCCATCCTCATCACCAATGTTCCATCTGGAAATAAGGTGTGCGAGACCGGGTTCCAACAAACAACTCTTTATTTAAACAGTAAAGTAACTTGTAACAGAATGTTTGCCCAAGCCGCGGCAGCCCTTCTTATAGCAGCTTGCTCGCGGCTTGTGGCCAATGACAGTTGTTTAAGTGTTCCCACCATCAGGCAGGCCAATCAGAATGGCGCTTAAGTTATCAATCCAAGAATGGCCTTTTCGGCCAATCAGTTTAAGGTATTTTTGGAGTCTACCAAGTTCTATACACAACAAAAGGCTTTACAGAAGTCTATGTAGATTGCGTCTATTGCTTTGTCCTGATCGAGTTGTGAAGTCCATATGTTTTTGCAGTGTAAGAGTTGCAGATTAGAGGAGTTTTTTCCTAAAACCAAATTGTTTATGAGAGAATAGGTTGTTTGTTTCTAAGTGGAGGAAGATGGATTGGTTAATAATTGATTCCATGACTTTACAGGTGACACAGCATAAAGAGATTGGTCTTTAATTTTCAACTAGGCTGGGGTCTCCCTTTTTGAAGATGGGGATGACCATGGCTTGTGCCCATAGTTTTGGCAAGGAGCTGGTCCTGAAAATTTTTTCAAAGATTATGCTTAGAGGTTTGGCTGTGGCAGTGGGTAGCTTTTTTAAGACGCAGGCACATATTCTGTCCGGACCAATATATAGAGATGATTTTAGATTGCATAATGCTTTTTCAACATTGTCTTCTGTAAAATTGATATGTATTAGATCATTGTACTTGTCTGTGGTTCAACTAGGAAATACTGGACATGATCCATTGCTATTTACAAATACTGAGCCAAATAATGTGTTAAAGAGTTTGGCTTTAATAGTGTTGTCGCTGCAGTCTTTACCATTAGGTCCTTTCAGGTGTGGGATGGACCTTGAGTCTTTTAGTTTGTTGTTTACAAAATTGTAAAAAGCGTGGGTGGAATTGATGCATAAACATTGTTGTTCCAGGTGATAATAGGTGCATTTTGTTTTTATCTGGTGGCACAAATTTTTGTATCGGCTTTTAAAGTTGGCAACATGACCAGATTTGTTTTCGGATAAATTGATTTCTTTTTGGATTGAAGCTTCCTTCTTGTTTTGGAAAATTTGTTTTTTTTTTCTGGTTTTGGGAGTTGTTAATGGCACATATAGTTTGTTTATTCTTTTGACTTCAAATAAAAATATGTTGCAATGGTCTTCTACAGTACTGCATCCAGAGAATAGAAATTGCCAATCAAGGGATGAGAGATCATTGTTTATAAGATCATAGTTGTCTTTTTTAAAGTTATAATTAGGGATTCCATCATTGTGATGATTTTTGTGTGGATGTATGTTGAGACAAAAGTCAACCATGTTGTGGTCACTGTTGGAAAAGGGTTCTTTAATTTGTATTCCATAAATTGAATTCAAACTATTGCAGAAGATGAAATCAAGACAGTTGTTAAGTATAGTGTTGTTGGTTACTGGTTGTTCTCATCCTAGATTTGTTGCTGCATTGTAGAAGGATGCATGTGTGGGTTCAGTTGTACATTCGTTAAGGGTCCAGTTAATATGAGGTAGACTGAAGTCACCAAGAAAGATAAAAGTGTGTGGGCAGGATGCTGCCCATGGTAGTAGTAGTTAGTAGTATCTGGTAACCCAATCCTTCTCTTCCTTTCTTTCACATCTTGTAAAAAATAAATAAATAATAAACAAAGTTCAGTATCATGTTGGAAGTATAATCAGCAAGATGGGAAATTTTACCATGTTTGGTGGATGTGCATATATTAGTTCAGAAGATTTAAAAGATACAGCTTTTGAGACTGATAGACAAACAGATGGAAAAAAGTCATTGAATTATTTTTATACATGATAATTTGATACATTACAGAGAGAGGGAGGAAGGGAGAGAGAGAGAGGTTATAGTGAAATTGCCATATCTCTGAGTATGTGATTACAAAATTATGCATTACAAAAAATAGCATAAAATAAAACTATCCATTACACTACACTATACTGCAATAATATGAGAAAATGCACCAGCTTGTGAAAGTTTAATATATATGTATAGGCCAATCCATACACATTCCCTGTGAAGAATAGGCCCCTATTTCACATAAAGGCAATATCCTTTGGCAAAAAAAATGCTTCAAATGCTCTAAAATCAAGTAAAAGCAATAATATGGCAAAACAACAGATCCTGAAATTGAAGAGAGGCTTTGTTTCTTTAAGCACCTGTCACACTGCACCAATGGATGGAAAGAGGATGTTAAACGGAGAAAAACACTTGCCATCCATTGGTTAACGCGATGCTTCCGTTCTGTACTCACTACCTCCATTTTGCTTCCTCTTGATCCGTCCAGCATCCGTCTATTGACATTTCATCCACTCAAAATGTTTTGAGCTGCTCAAATCTTTCTGAGTGGAAAATGTACCCAACGCGTCCGTTCTGCATCCGCTAGGAATACGGGGGACATCCATTCTGCATCCGTCGGCATCCGTTACGCGTCCACTACATCCGCTAGGCATCCGCTGCACATCCGCGCAACAGACGCGCAGCGTTAGTAGCACGGACGGAGAAAGGATGAAAGCAGATGCAGCACGCAAAGAAAGCATTTAAAACAGAAAAAACGTTCGCAGAGGGGACCGATCTCAGATATTAAGGATGTCTAGAGGATGCCTAGAGGATGCAAAAGGACACATAGGGGAAAACCTATATTGCCTATAAAAAGGGGGAGCAACTCACCTGGATCTCACTTTCAGACCAGCAGACCAGCTGTGCAGACCTCTGCAGCCTTCATCTGCCTCTTGTTCTTCCACAGCATCCATTCATGTCCACCTTGGATCATAACACAGTCCTTTTGGTAGCCACCATCGTTCTGTAACAGTGCAAAGCCATCTACAGGCTTTGTGAACTCTACTACGGGAAGAAAAGGAGGCGGCCAAGAAGCGTCTGGGTCCGAAGATGGATCGGGAGAAGAGCAGAGTACGGACTGTACAACAAGCTGATGGTGGAGCTCAGGAACGAAGACCCTTGTGCATTCCAGAACTTCATGAGGATGCCTCCAGCCATGTTTGACAAAGTTGTGCAACAGCTGACACCCAGGTTGACCAAGCAGAGCACCAACTTCCGGCCCAACCTGGACCCTGGGCTCAAGGTGGCACTGACTCTGTGCCACCTGGCCTCAGGAACCACCTACAGGAGCATGCAGTATGGCTGGAGGGTGCCATACAACACCATCAGAATTGTGGTCAGAGAAGTGGTGCAGGCCATCATCGAAGAATACCTGGAGGAGCTCCTCCAGTGCCCCTCCACTGAAGAAGGCTGGAAGAAAGTTGCAGAGCAGTGGTATCAGAGGTGGAACTTCCCAAACACTGTTGGAGCCATAGATGGGAAGCACGTGGCCTGCAAAGCGCCAACCAAGTCGATCCTTCAGGCAACGGCTCATCTTCAGATGCCCAGGTATACAATGCCAGTCATCTCAAGGAGGGGCTGGAATGCAACCTCATCATGGGCTTCCCAGATCCAGACCTCCTGCCCAACGCCACGCAAGATGTGACCTACTCCATCGTGGGGGATGATGCCTTCTCCCTCAGAACCTACCTCATGAAGCCCTACACCTCCAGATGCCTCACCCATGAAGAGAGGATCTTCAACTACAGGCTGTCCAGGGCAAGGCGGGTGGTGGAGAACGCCTTTGGCATCCTGGCCAACAGGTTCCAGGTACTTCTCATCACCACGCAGCATCGCCCAGAGACCGTGAGGAGGATCGTGGAAGCTTGCTGCATCCTGCACAATCTCATGCGCGCCCGCTACCCAGTCTTGCAGAACAGGCTCGTGGACTTCCAACAAGGCAATGGGGACATGGAGCCTGGTGAATGGAGGCAAGGGCGAAACCTGATAGACACTGAGGATGTGCAAGGCCCCAACAGAGCCTCACGTGAAGGGAAGAAGCAGCGCAACCTCCAGAAACACTGATGCAACTCCCCAGCTGGAGCAGTGGAGTGGTAAGACAGGATGGTAGATGATTAATAGATGCTTCCTTCAGCCTGTCTCATCACATGGATGAGATTGGGCCATGTATGTTGGGTGGGCCTACAATGAACAGGGCATTTAATAAAGAGTTATGTTTATGTTGACATGTGTGGATCAATGCTTACATTAGTATTGATAATGAAGGGCCATAGGTGTGGCACCTGGGCGGGTGGACCATACAGTCCCACTATGCTTGCATTGGAGGTTTATCTATCCCCACAGCTATCTCAACCCATGCCAAAGGTATCCCTGCCCATCCCACAGCTATCTTAACCCATCCCAAA